>NW_021037582.1:0-69051 GCF_004153795.1 Camellia sinensis | reverse complement strand
AAACCAGAGAGAGATGGAAAGGACCATGGACTATATGCATAAGCTTGGCATATGTTTCCCATATACACATTATCTTTGATATTGACGTTGATATACATCAAATCACTGTGTTGTGACGATCTATCTGATATTTGTTCTGTCATTTAAAAGAAAATGACAATCACGCTTTATTTAGTTTTGGAGTTTTCAAAAATCAGTTTTTTAAGTTTTTCAATTCTGATTTTTGTTAGTTATTTAATATTTTTGTAAATATTATTAATTAATCTTTTTTTACAAAAAAATTTAGTAGCCACTTAATCTAGATTGATACTTAAAAATGTAAAAAATTTGTCATGTTTCTTTTTTAAAATACTTTCGTACGTTGAATATTAGAAAATACTGAAAATGTTATTGAAATTTTATATTTTTTGTATTTACTAATTTTTTCTAAAAAAAATTCATAAATATATCTTTTTAAGCATTATTTAGAATTAATATATCAAAAGTAATATAAAATTAGATGTAAAATATTAAAAAAAATTTACTAAAAATAAAAATATAAAAAATAAAAAAATTAAACTTTATACCTGAGAAATTAGACTCAATTTTTCTGAAACCAAACACTGGTAATTATATTACCTTTTTGTGATTTTTACCTAAAACAAAGCTTATAATTTGGCAGGTAAATGAACTGCGCAATCGCAAGTGGGATGACGTCGTGTCTGTTGTTATTGGAACTTTTATTTCTAATATATTGAAATTTATAAGTAGCGATATAAGGGTTATAATAGATTTTTTAAGACCCATAAGGGAAATTCAATTATTTATAAGATTTTTTTTATTTTGTGATGCTTATGTCATCATGTATTTTTTTAACATGAGTCTAGTAATTCCACGAGGGAAAGGGATTTATGTATAAGCAAATTAGAATCATGGATAAAGAATGAGATTTTCCAGAAAATAGGTGTGAGAATGTAAACAGAGCTTTAAATCAGCCACTTTCTATACTTCTTAGACTATCTTTTCTTCGCTTCACAAAAATATTTAAAAATTAAAAATAATTTTTAAGCTCATTTTTCAAAATACACTCCCTAAATTTACCCTTTTTTCTTGTCAATTTGTTTTCGTGTGTTATTTTTGTTTTGTTTGATGACATTGATCGCAAATACGCACACGCGTGCGCTGACAAGGCGACTCAATATGTTACGATCGGGTGGGGCAGCTTATGCAGAGCGTTTGTCTGGGGACATAGTGGAAACTTATGGGTTTATACAGCACACACACACTACGGTGGCGGTCTGGAGGATCAACGTACTGTGTTTACGGCGGTTAGATACAAGATGGGGTGGTGCGGCAAAGTCAGGCTCGGCCCTATTATTATGAGAGGTGGTCCTGAACCGCCACCGATGTCGCATCTAACTTTGGTTCCTCATTGTATCCATCAAGTCAGCTCTTATTAAGGTTGTTTTGTAATATTCTTTTTTAAGTTGTTTTTAGTTTTTTTTTTTTTTGGCTTTTTTTTAAATTAAAATATTAACGTTTTTAAAAATTATTAAAATTTTATTTTTTTTAAATAAAAATTGAGTTTTATTTTTTTTTTAATGTTTTTACTTTGAACAAATTTTTTAAAAAAATAAGATGATACATAATTTAACCAATGTTAATAAGTCCAGTTTAATTTATGTTATTGTGTATTCATTTATAATACAAGGATGAGATACGATAATTATTTTTGTCAAATGGATTAAATAGTTGAGAAAATTACAAAAGGAATTTATATAACGTATTAGATCATCTGATGGGCAGCCTAGCGTAAAATATAAGATTAGACGTATAGTAATATAATTTTTTAATTTCACGGGCCTTTTTTATAGAATGATAATCCATCCAATGAATAATGATTATTTGGTAATGTGTTTTCCTATCAATTTTCAATAAATTTCTAAAACTAACAAATTGTTAGTTGAGACAAAAGAAAAATTTCATGTTGGGTTCATTACTTGATATGTGAGCCTAGTAGTATATTTGTTTGTACATCTGTTAGTATTCTTTTTTTATTTTTTTAAAGAACTAAACGTGAAAAATTTATAATATGAGTCGAATTATAATTTCATTCATTTCATTTAATGAACGCAAATATTACTAAGTGAGCAGGTGAATTAATATATATATATAGTATATATATATAAGGAAACTTACCAACTTTTATTTTTTCTTCTGTAAGTTGCCTTTGTATCAAACTACTTCCTGAGTGGTTTTAATTTGTAGGTCGATTTTCTTTTAATTTTTTACATTGTGTCATTCAATTCAATTTATAATGCTTTTTACAAAATGGAACGAAATTATGAGCAAATAGTTTATTTCACTATTCTCAAAATTGCATTAAAGAGGTTGACGTTCAATTTAAAATGGTTGCATATCACTATACCCATTTTACTCCATTTTTTGATTTCTATCAAAATTCTAATGAATTGTTTCTCAATTGGATTAAATTGACACAATAATAGAAATTTTGAAGGCGAAATGACACAATTGAAACTAATGGACTAAGGCCTCGTTTGGGAAGCAGGCAATTTAGTAACTTTTTGGCTATTTGCCTAAAATATGATTAAAAAAATTAGTTGTTAGGATGATTTTTGACTTTTTACTAAAAGATGTGTAAAAAGTAATAGAGAATAAGAGAAATCTTTGACTTTTTGTATGAGTTGTTGACTTTTTGGTAAATTTTAGTACTTTTTGACCTTTTTTGGCTAAAAAGGAAGGTTCCAATAGGCGTAAGTGAAGAAAACGTAAATATGGACCACGGTATGATTTACCTATATATATTATATTATATTTTGTGGGAAGCTTTCATAGAACAATACATTTTGATCAAAGTTTTCCTTCAGCAACTTTAAGTGGCGACAACAGGATTTCATCACTTTCCACCATTGATGGCTAGATGCGAGCTACAAGAAGCGGAGGATTTTCCTCTTGTGGCTTGCCCTAGGCGGATTTGGACGCCTCAAGGATGGAACCTCTTACAGTGGCGGTGCGGAAAAATGGGGCTTGAGCTGTCGCCGGCTCCTTGAGCTAGATGGCCCATTGACGACAGACGAATGCCCAATTCTGGAGGATCATTGAGGGGGCAAGGTCGAATTGATAAAGAGATACAGCATACATAGGAGACTTTGAATGCAAATAAAAGGCAAGGCTGCTGGGGTGAGTTTTGCAAAGGGACAAATTGCGATCTCAACATTCTAGAATCAAGTATGGTATAGGCCACTGCCCCCTATTCTGGCAAGTAGAAGCCGCTAAGAATAGGTGACTCCCCAACGCTAGAACTTCCAAAACTGTTCTCTAGGTTTGAGAAGGCGAGGTCTAAAGTATAGTAACACTGCTGAGGAGCAATTATCATACCTCGTGACTTCACAGACGATTTCGTCGATTATGGTGATGTTGCCCAGATGGAAATAGTTGTGTGTGACTGTCTTGGGATGTGATGAGGGCAGGCAAAGAGAAGATAGTTGCTCAAGACAGGGGTTAGCGGTTCGGTCTCATCGTCCCCCGAGCGCACCTGTCAGTCATCGTTCGGTTCTTACAACTTTTGGTCTCGCTCTGCATGTTGTCTGGGACCGCTCAATTGTTTGTTCGATGGACATGGGTTCAGCTTGTCGGTGAGATGAAAGGATCATATGTTGTCGTTAGGTTAGCATCTATATGACGATGTTGGCCAGCCTCTGTCGTGACGTTTGTATGCAACGTCCGATGGTGAGCTAATCGGTGTCTTCGAAGTCATGAGGAGTGCGAACGTGGTTCCCTTTACTAGAGTGTCAGTGATCCATAGTTAGTCAGGTCTACTTATAAAAGTGAGTGAGTAGGCCTAGAGCTGACCTTTGTCTTCTCTGGCCCATAATCTTCTCTTCAGGTAAAGCTAATAGGTGATTCAAGGCAAATAGGATCAGTTCTGGTGATGAGGCTTCTAGGAAGGAAATCGATGACCTTACTTTTTCGGCTTGCGTGTATCGTAGGTCGGCTCAAAGTTTAGTAGGTCAGTTCAATCTTTGATCTTTGTATCTTAGCATGTACAGAGAGCATGCTTTGGTTTGCATAGGCAATTACGTCTCCTTTCTAAACAATTCAAGGGTCTTTTTTTTAAGAAAAGAAACAAGAGTGTTAGCAGGATAGTGCAAAATGAACAAGTGCTTAAGCTAAAGAAAGAAACACTGTCTATATATACCGCTGATCTTTCTTTTTCTGGTTTATGTAAACAGCCTGGTACTGCGGCGCTCAATGTTTATATATTGCTACAGACTTAAAGGTTCACGAAGTCTTGGGTCCGTGATATCCTAGAATCTAGTTAGGATAGGTCCTTTATTGACTCCTTTAGTGTTATACAGGCCTCTCGTGAGTCTGGCGAAGTACATTGATGAAGAGCTCTCAGTGACCGCAGAATTGAGGACACGTACGCGATGACGATGGTTTAGTCTCGGGCTTGAGCTTCATGATTCGTCTGATGGTTGTATGGGATGTGATAGAGTCGGGCGAAGTTCTGGTTTCTAAGAATTCTTGTCACTATTAGGGGTTGGGATCGGGATAGATACACTCCACCAGTCGCTAATGGCGATAGTTAAGTGTTGAATGGGACAAAACCCTGGTTCGATCCCAAGGCAGGATGTCTTTTTGCTAGTCAAATGGTACATCGGTGCAGAAATATTGTAGTCTTTGCAAAATTCGGTGATAGCGCGCAAGAGAGCTCACCATGAAGCACTACTTGCCCATAGAGTTGGGTGTAAAGTTAATAAGTCAAGGGTTTGTTTGGTTTCTGAGCATGACCTCAATCTGGTGTGTGTTTGCTCGACCGATAGGAGTCGCCTATGGGCAATGTTGAGGTGTGGCTGGCCAGTCCTAGTTAAGTCTGTGCGGTCCAAATGAAGTGTGTGTATGCTCAGGTGATTGACCAAACTAAAACAACTGTGCAATGTGATAAGGTATGAGGTCTATTGAGGATTGGAATGGGTTACTCGATCAATCATTGAGCCCAGACTCACAAATGAGCAAGGTTTTAGCTTAACTTAGTTGTGGGCAAGGTGTTAGCCTGATTGCATATGCGGGCAAGGATTTAGCTCAGTTTAGAGTATAAGCAAGGATTTTAGCTCAGTTTTAGCTGAGCTACAATGTAGGTTGGTTATGGCATAGTTTAGCTCGGTTCGCTGCCCAGTGATACAACAAACTAGAGACTTACACGGTCCCAATGTAATTTTGGATCAAAATTATGGTTCTTGACTAGTTTTTCCCAGATTATTATGCGTTCATCACAGAAAATTGAGGTTTAAGGGTTATTCGAAGGCCTAATCTAGTTTTGGGCTATATTTTTCCCAGCTGTTAACTGGTGTGGCTGTTATACCATGGTTTTTGGGTGTGATTAGTGTGACAACCCTCGTCACTGTTTATCGAATAACCACTGATTACCGTTAAACTGAAACTGATTATGACTGATAAGTGAACTGAATAAACTACTGAACTGACTAACTGAAATTGAAACTGAATTGATTAAGTATATCTGTTATATTGCATTTCTATTTGTTGCCTGTTTGATTATCTGTTCATGTTTCTATGTTTAAACTGCAAATTGAAGGCCTTATCGGCGGCCGAATCTGAAATTGATTGACGATTTGTGTTCATTGGAATTTATGTGATTTTATGGTGTATTTATCTGAAATGTGATTTGGTATGATTAAATTAGATTAAAATGAGCTAAATTGCATAGTTGGCCTTATTTACCATTTTGCCACATGAGTGGCCCACACCATGATCAACATTTGAGCCTTAGTATACACCTAGGCACACTTTTGCTCAGCTCATTCCTTGCCTTTGCCGACTAGAGAGAGGGAGATAAGGGAGAGAGTTGATTTCAACTTGTTTCATTGTGAATTGGCTTGAATCTTGGTAGAATTGAAGGTTGATAGCAACATTGACCCATAATCCAAGACCTAAGGTAGATCATTGACCTTCTTTATTGTGTATTTGAACTTATTCTTGCTTAATTCTTGGGTCTTTAGTGATTTAAGGCATGAATTGGTTCAATAGTGTTGAATTGGAGCTCATTCCATGCATGCATGTTTGAATTGTTGAATTTCAAGTTGTTTTCATGGAGAATTGTCACATGCATGCTCAAGGTTATGTTAAGTCCATGTTTCCATCATGTTTTTGTAGGAATTAGCTCATTTGAGCTTGTTTTAAAGCTTTGAATTGGTTAGATTCATGCATGTTCGCATGTTCTTCATATTCATGAAAATTGGTTTCAAATTGAGGTTGTTTGAAACACCCTTGGGCTTTGATTTTACAAATTGAGCTTTGAATCATGTTAAAATATGAGTTTTGATGTGTTTTCTGGAAAAATTGGCCCAAGGGGATCAGAATTTATGGTTTAAAACTTGGTTTTGAGCTTGAGGTTCAAATCTGGAATTTCCAGAATTTCCAGAATTTGGACTCACGCTCGAGCGGGGTGACTGGCGCTCGAGCATGGAAATCGTGCTCCCAGCATTTTGTTCAGTTTTGCATTCCGCTCGAGCGGAATAATTGACGCTCGAGCGGGACATTGTGTCTCATGCTCGAGTGGGTGTCAAGCGCCCAATCGAGCGTGATTTTCGCCTATCCAGCACTTTTGACTGTTTTACAGAATGCTCGAGCAGGTAAGTCTACGTTCGAGCAGAAACCTTTGTCTGCATGTCCGCTCGCGGGGAGTAACCTACGCTCAAGCGTGACCCCTGTTTTCTGAAAAGTCTGAAAATATTTTTTTTAAGTGCATCTTTGCATCCGCATCCCATTCTAGGCATTCTTAGGCCTAGTTTAAGACATCTTATTGAGGATATAGATGTAGAACCACACCGAGGCAAATTAGGGATTAAGCTGTTATCTTTCCCAACTGTGTGGCTTAGTGCGTGTGTTCAATCTGTAACTGTGTAGGGTTGGTGACGGGGGATGCGCTCTAGCTTTACTGTAGCCCAGAACTTTGTGAGTAACAACTGTGTAAAGATATGTTCAAAATGATTATCTTCTGAACAATTGAACTGTACTGCTTTCTGAACTGATACTGTTAATTGAATGAATGTATGTCCTATATTCTGAACTGTATTGTGGCATCCTTAGCACCCACTGTTTACTGTTACTGTGACAGAATTCTCTGTCGGTTCCCTTGTTGGAACCACTACTGTTTACTGATTGATGGCCATTATTTACTGTTCGGTCTTTTAAGACCTACTGTTTACTGTACTGTTATGCTAATGGGTGTACCACATATGACTGTACTGACTGAACGACTGAAATATTGATTTAATGAACTGTTTTCATTACTGTAAGGACATTCATTCTAAACCCCTTTACGCATTATGTTATTCACTGGGCTTTAGCTCACTGCTCATAAAGACATGTGAAGCACGAGCCCATGCAATTTTCTCTTATCTTAGGACGTGTGAAGCACGACCCTGAACGGGTTTTATCTCTGGACGTGCGAAACATGAGCCTGAGCGATTTTCTTTTATCTCAGGACGCATGATGCATGTGCCTCAATGCGAGGTTCCGAGCCTGTCAAGCTACGGCTTAGGGGTGTTTTTAATTTCCCCGTCTGTCTCTGTATCTGTTTTGTATAACTGTATAGACTGTTACTGTACTGTTTAATAGGGATTAGGTCCCTGACTGAATGATTGTATATGTGTACATACTGTTTTGTCTGACTATATATATATTTGAATGAAAAGTCTTTTTGCATTCAGACTCTCATAGCTCATTGGACTTTGTTTATTTACTGTATTGGCTTCCGCCAGCCCCTGTACTCTGTATTAATGTACTACTGTTAAGCAGGCCGTCGGTAATCTCGGATTACTGGCCGGTTACGGTGCTAAACCCATAGGGACGGGTTTGGGTCGTGACAATTAGCGTGGTAACACCAAAAACCAAAAAAAAAGTACGAATATCAATGGAACAACAATGGAGAGTTCAAAAGAACTTACAGATTTGAGCGTGAAATCGCATTCCAATTGATGGAAATATTCGAACGGTAATCGCGAATCATGTGCTGATTTAGGCTTGAATCGAGAAAAATGGAGGGATGGAGCTCTAGTTTTAGGGTTAGCACAATGAAAGAAGATGAACAGTGAAGAGAGGGAGTTATATCTATCAGTTGTATATATGGGACTCAAAAGGGTGCTATGATTCAAAAATTTTGGGAATCGTGCTTGTCGGCTGTACTAATTGCACGGAGCCATTAAAGGGGTGACATATGTCTTGGGCATGATGTGATGTCAGTGCTGTCAGTCATTTGGAGCACCAAAAAGTTTCAGGCCAAAAAGCTATTGTAGTGGAGCAGTCTTGCTTAACTCGGCAAGGTTAAGCATTTTAGCTCGCCTGTAAAGAGTAATCTCAATCATGCACTGCAGAAGGAATTAAGGGGCAATTGAGAGGGTAATTTGTGTAGCCAAATTGGGCTGAGCTAGGAGGAAGTGGACTTAAGATTTGGGCCGTGCTGGAGCACCGAGCTACATACAAGAGATAGCTAGGTTTGGGCCACACACGAGTTGAGTCGGTCCAATGAGTTTGATTGGGCTAGTGATGCCCAAATTCTTGGTCCGAGTTACTTCCTGGTGGTGGTCAAAAGTTTGACCAAACTATGTGGGAAGGCGGTCAAAGGCAACTAGAAGTGAAACTTTGACCAAGCAAGGAGAAGAGCCGCACAACATCAGCAAGGAGGTGTCATGCAAGGTTTGCACAATGCTGCGCGTGGCACGACTAGGTTAATAACAGAGCAAAGTTAATTTGGTTGCTCAGTAGGAAGCTAAGCAAAGAGTTGTGTCATCTCACTTGGCTTACAGTGAGGAGGGTGTTAAGGGATAAACATTATTCTTTAGGAATGTGATTCCTAAGAGAATTCTACAAAGGAGAGTTAGAATCCTGGTAGGATTGTGCCATGCGAAACTTATAAAAGCTCAAACCAAACCCTAATCTCAAGTATTGCAATTATTACTCCCGAATTCACAAAGCTTTTGCCTCTAGAATCTTCTTGCTGACTTAAGCATCGGAGGAGTTTCCGGCACACACTCGTCGGTTAGCTCACATTTGTGATTTCAAGTATTACGACGACTTTTGGAGGAGTGCAAGCTTGATCAACAGGATTATACAAGTGACGATTATTTCGTGCTCGTACAATATATATGATCTTGCTAGTGTCCATCCTTAATAGGTTAAGCTAACTTAAAAGAATTGTACAATCTTTATCATATAAAACCTTTTATGTAAAATATATAATCCTTCTAAATTTCTTTACGTGTGCTCTAAGGCCACATACTAATAATATCTCATTTTTTTCGTTTTAGTAAGTTCTATAAATTTGACATAATAATATTTAACTGTCTTAAAATTTTAATTCACATAACACTTAATTCTCTTTTCAAATAAAAATTTGTTAGTTATATAAATGAATTAAAATTTATCTTATTTATCTTTGTATTTTCAAACCATTTGCATTAGTTCTAACCCCTTTAAACTTATTAATATTCATTATATTTTCTCCAAAACTCAAAAAAGGTCAGCATGGTTTATCTTTCTTTAAAGTAACAAACGATAATACTTCAATTTTTATTTTTTATTTTTTATAATACTCATGATGTCAAAAGAAATATACTGTAAAAAGAACTTTAATATAATTATGTTAAAATTATAATACTCGTTATATTTTCTCCAAAACTTTAGAAAGGTCAGCGTAATTTAGCCTTATTTAAAGTAATAGATGATAATAATTAAAACAAGAAAATAAATGAGATTGTTCTTGAGATAAAATAATTTTCCTTTATTAACATTTTAAATTTTTTTTATTAATAAGTAGGAGAGTAATTACAAATATAAGAAGTACCACATCAATATATCCCTAATCCAACAATAACTCAAAAACCAATAATTACCAAGCTCAAACCCAACAATAATTAGACAATTTGATTATCTTGAAGCTCGAGGGGGGGGAGGAGGGCTTAAGCCTTTGTTTTATTTCATAGCTGACAACTACTCCCCATGGGAGATTAACTGATACTTACGACTACTCAACAATCTCAAAAATCCAATTTGCCCTAACAAAAGGTTGGGTTATTCACTTTATTGATTTAAAAGGGAAATTACCGGTAGGTCTCATACACAACATTCAAAATTTATCTACTCTCAAACTAAAATATTTGTATCAATTAGTCTTACATATTTTTAATTGTTACCAATTTTTTTTAAAAAAATTTAAAGACGTTACATCCCACTACTGCTGAATTTTCGTCAAACGGTCATCGAAGACTAGCCGGAATGGTCAACATCACTAGGAAGCCGCTGGAGTGTCATTGAAAATTTGCTGGAGTATCGTTGAAAATTTGCTAAAGAATCCCCGAAGTGTTCTGAATGTCATTAGAAGTCGCTGGAATGTCTAGAATGTTCGCTAGATGTCAACAATATCGCCGAAGACTCATTGGAATATCTAGAATATTGTCAGAAACGAAAAGAATAAATGGAGAAATTAAAGCAAAAAAACATAACAAAATGTGCTAAATATTGATAAACTAAAAGGAAAAAAAAAAAGAGTAACAACAAACAATAACAATGGGAAAAAAATATATATTATTTTCAATTTTTTTAGAGTTTAAGTAAATTATCTCCAATATTGATCAAACTGAAAAGCAAGTGTTAAAGTTTCAAAGCATAATTCTATTAAGTATTTATCCTTAATCAAACTGAAATACATGTTATGAAACTATAAAATTTTGCATTCTAAAGAATGTTATGAAATTGTAAAATTTTATTGTTTTAAAGCATGATTCATTTCTGTATAAAAAAAAAATTGAAACTATAAAATTTTACTGTTTCCACTGTCTGTAACTAAAACTCGAAAAAAATTTGTTTAGAATTTGAAAATTTTCATCATTAAAATAGGAAAATAGAAGTGTGTAGTAGAGAAAAAGAAAAAAATTGAAAGATTGAAAGAAAGGGAAAGATATAGAAAGAAAATTGTACTCCGACAACTATTTTTTATTTAGATCTAGTTGGATCTTACGTAGATCTACTCAAATATGATGTATACTCATCTTGGTCGTTGAAAACTCATCTCCTTCACCGTCAATGAATGCAAAGTAAGGAATCAATACTCGATGGTTATTGGTGAACCCCAATCAATGGTAGCTGTCGGTTGTTGGTGACTATAAATCAGAAAGAGAAATAAAAAAAGGAAGGCATGGTTGTGCTCATTGCTAGATATCAGAGAAAAAGAGATAAAGAGAGGAAGTAATGTGCAGAGAAAGAGGAGAAAAAATATGCACAAAAATTTTGGGTCTACCTAAAAGATTTTGGGATTAAATAGAACACATACTTTTGAAAAAGGACTCATGGATAATTTACTTCACTTTACTTAAGATTAAAGAAAGGTGTCAAGTGAGCAATGAAGGCTCAATTAAAAGATAACAAGCGAGCAATAATCTACAATTTTGACTAGCAGTAACCGCCTATCTATACTATACTATATATTAAGGAAAGGGGTTTTTAACTTTAAGAGTTTTAGGAGTTTCAAAACTCCAATCTAATTATGTTGGCTTTTGGTTACTTTTTGTGACACCCAAAATAAATACGACCTACCCATCTCATAATAACCAATAAATAGCAACATAAGGGAAATGATACGCTTTCATTAATCAGAGTTTGATATACAAAAGGTGATACATGCGATATACATTCATAAACAGTACATCCTGAATCTACAACATGTATTACAAGGTTGAGAAAGAAACGAAAGCTAAACATATAATCATATGTCCTAAAGGCTTACAACTTTATAAGACTATACTTGGTTACATCAAAGGTGAGTCTTAAGCTCAATACAAATAAAACCTTAGGTTTGTACAAAAATTAAATATAAAATAACAAAATTGAGCCTTCAGCCCCACAATCCTCTCAAGCTAAAGCCCTGTTTGGTAGAGCTGTGGGAAAGTGTTTATAGCTTATGCCTAAACAGCTTATACCTTATAACTATGAACATAAACTGATTTCTAACTTATAAATTAAGCATCTCCAGCCCCACTCAAAGAATAAGCTGATTTCTGACTTCCAAAAAGCTATAAGCTATAAGCTATAAGCTAAACCAAACACATCAAAATAGCTTAAATTAAGTTGAAAGCTGAAATAAGCTGCTTTTAAGTTCTGCCAAACAGGAACTAAGTCCTTGGTAGAGGCATATCACCAACATTTGATAATGGTTTTCCCATATAGAGTGAGTCAAAGTCCAATAGAAATAATCCAACATAATAAATGAATCTTAACACAGATAAGGGTGAAATGCATATGCAATGCTCATGTCAAAACGTTTTATTTTTCTTTCCCAAAACCATGCCATGCTCAGTTTATATCACAATTCTCAAATCATGTTCTTTACAATAGAAAACGAGGGAGATTCTCAAACCAGTACAACCGTTCACGGATATTTTGTCCGCGGGAAACCGTCAAACGGTACCCATGTAAACGTAGCCTATACAAGCGCTATTATTGTCATTTTACGGATATTTCGTCCGCGGGAACCGACACCCATGTATACACGCGTATTTTGGGATTTTTACTCTGGACACACAGGCTAACTTGATTTGGTGATACACATCTCTTTCCCATGTTCACTCATTTTTCTCAAAATCATGTACATTTGCAATGTATTAAATGAGCAACAATGTTTAATGCACATGGATGAGAAATTAATTTCAATTCACCTAATCTTCATGCAAGTTCTACAACAATCATAACTATTCTCCACCGATAGCCCAAAACAAATATTTCTAAATAGATATAAAATCTCTAATACAGATAAACTTTCCAAAACTTAAGATGTGAGACATAATACATATCCAACTCCACTATCCATATCAATATCTATCTAATTTTACATTTCTAACATCAATTTTATTTATTTATATATATTTGAGATATTTAGGGCAAAACCCCCTTTTTGTTCCGAAATCCACTCAAGTATCAAAACCAATCATATAATCACAACTCAACTTCATTTCTACTCCCACAACCACTTTCAATATATCCATTTCAAAACTCCTCTTTTGATTTTAAACCAAAACCCTAGGTTTATTCAAAATCCTCCAAAATCACAAGATTGTTTTATAAAAACAAATAACTAAGTTAAAAATCATAAAAGAGTGTAGAAAATCCCTACCTCAAAGCTAGAAGACGAGAAAAGCACGGATGAAATTCGGATGAAGCCGAAACCTAACTCTATTCGGATGATAATGAAGCTCTAAGTGAGCTCTAAATTTTTAACAAAGGGAATATGGTGGAGAAATGGGTAGATCTTGGTGTATTTATAGAGAGAGAGAGTAAGTTCTAGAGAGAGGAACTCTCGATTTAGGGTTTTGAACTGTTTTGAGAAAGGAAGAGATGAAAAAGTGATGTAAAAAGTGACTTTTATGAGCTGATATATGCACAGTCCGCTCGAGTGCAAGAAGTGATGCTCAAGCGTTCAGACACAATAAGTTGCACCGCTTGAGCGCAAGAAGTGACGCTCGAGCGTAGAATACACACTCTTAGTAGTTTTACAGACGGAAGACTATCGCTCTAGCGCAAAAAGAGCCGCTCAAGCATAGGAAACACCGCTCGAGCGTAGAATACACTCTCCAAGTAGTTCTGCAGGCCTGTAGGCCTGCAAAAGTACTAAGAGTTCACAAAGACCGCTCGAGCACAAGAAGTGACGCTTGAGCGTAAGAGCAAAATTCTGGGCAACAAAGTTTTTGAAAAACAAGGTACCAACCTGTTCCAAACATAACCAACACATCTCGATAGCCAAACTCAAGGAGGGAAAAGAGGAATAAGACAAGAACAATAATACAAAACCCAGAAATTCGAATCCAGAATATCAAATGGGTCAGGTCTTAAACCAGAATTGCTATATTTTTTAAAAAGAAAAAAATATCATTGGCTACTAAAAATTAAAATTTAAAATTATAGTTAACAAAGAATTTATTGAATTCACTTATCATTTAGGAATTTAAATTTCAAAATACACATAATCTAAGGAATTGTTTTCCATAATAAAAATATACTATATACTTTACCTAGCTAATCAGCAAGAATTTATACACACACAAAAAAAAAAAAAAACTTATACAAATAAACATCATTCACTACTTTCAAAATAAAAAAGAAGCTTACACAAGAAACATTTTCATCTCTACAAGATTAAATGTTCTTTACACCTCTTTCTTTCTCTTTCAAAATGGTGATTGTTAAGATTTCATTGGTGTTTAATTTTTTCTTTCTTTTTATTTTTGCCTTTTATTCAAGCTTAATTTCTACGTCCATCCGACCTTTATTAGAAGAAAAATGTTTGGGAGCACTAATTAGTGCTCCCACTAATTAGGTGGCAGTGGGTCCCGTCATGAATGATGTGATGTTTTGGTCTTGGAGTTGTAATTTTTTTTTTATTTTTTTATTTTTTTAATGCATTAGTGCTATTAGTGGTGATGTTTTTAGTGGGATGAATCATTGTTGTTATTAGAAACGGAACAACAATAAACCAAAATCATGTGTGAAGATGACTATGGATGCCTCCTTCAAATTCTAAAGTAATTACAAATAGTTATTGGCCTCGGAACTAAGATTATATGTGAGATTTGTTGCATATTTGTTATTTCTAAGTCATATAAAGAATCAATGTGCCACAAATAGCTTTTAAAATTGTCAATATTATTAATAAATAAAAAAAAATTAGAGTTTGTGATTGATTATAGCTCTATCATGTAGATTATACATAAAATAAAAAAAAGAATTGTATCTTTTATTGATTTTATATATGTAGTCCTTAAAAGTCAATAATTATATTTTGCATAATTTTCAGTTTCAATCATCCTGTTCAGTGAATATTTAATTTATCAATTGGTATGTTTTTTAGGTGTAGAGTATATGCTGATCTATATCTCTATATATACTATGGAAAATGATTTGGAGCCCTAAAAATACCCTCTTAATCCCCCTAATTTCCAATTTGGGCAACTTTTATTAATAAATAAAAAAAAATTAGAGTTTGTGATTGATTATAGCTCTATCATGTAGATTATACATAAAATAAAAAAAAGAATTGTATCTTTTATTGATTTTATATATGTAGTCCTTAAAAGTCAATAATTATATTTTGCATAATTTTCAGTTTCAATCATCCTGTTCAGTGAATATTTAATTTATCAATTGGTATGTTTTTTAGGTGTAGAGTATATGCTGATCTATATCTCTATATATACTATTATCAAGCAAAAGAAACTTTTGATCTCATAGACTCTAGGAATTTCAAACCATTAATATAAAATTTTAAAAGTTAAGAAATACAAGTGACATATAACAACTATTAGTGGATTTTACCGTATCTATAATTTTAAAATTTAAAAATATATATATTTATATATAAAAAGTCAAATAAATAAATTTAATCATAACTAAGCCACATCCAATTTGATATTTGAAAATCCTTAAAAAAGGAAATTCTAAATTTAAATTTTGTTTATAAAATTTAAAATTATAAAAATATTTACTTCATTTAATTCAAAATATTATTCATTTTTTTTTATAAAATGTTTGAAACTAAAAAATAACAATAAGTCTAGGGTGCCAACTGCATTAATAACCTAATTAATTGGAATGCTATTGTTTCCTTAAAACCTTCACTTTGAGGTGATGTGGATAGTTGGTAAATATTCGGATAAATTAGGGAGACTCCCTAGTGTTATTGAAAAAATAAATTACATAAAATGTCAAAAAATAAATTTAGCTATATCTTTTTAGTTAGATAGTAATTGTTTTAGTTATGTCTAAGCTGTATTTAATTTTCAATTTAAAAAGAAAGTGCAAAGAAAATTTGAATCATATATAATTTTGAAATTATTTTTTAACTGTTAATCATAATTTATCAAATGGTCAATAATGTCAAGTACGCATGTCATAATCTTATTGAAAAATATTATATTGAATAGTTTTAAATTTTTAAGTTTTAACTTCAAATTAATAAATTTGATATAAAATTTCACTTGACTACCAAACAAAATATTCAAAAAATGAAAGCAATGGTTTACATCTATTGTGAGTGCAACCCACATCTTACTAACTTTAAATTAGCATACACTCACTTACCAGATAAATTTTTATGATCCATTGCATTTTTAGGCTAAAACATAGTTCATGAGTTAGCCCAATCTAACCTTTGATAATTTTTTTTAAGATTTAAATATACTTTAATACTGATATAATGGACATTAGTCAATTTGAATTGATTATTATAAAATATTCTACTTATCAATGATATAATTTATACATAAATATTTAAATTTATAATTATCAGACGTTTTTACAAATTAACTTATCAATTTTATAGATTAAGTGTAAGATTAAGACTAGAATATGACCTATAATTTAATGTGATTCTATCTTAGATTATTTTTTATTTTTTATTTTTTTTATACATAAATATAAATAACTATTCATTTCATAGTGTTAACATCAATATATAATTTTTTACTTAAGTTCAAAATTTTTAATAAATATGCATAAAATATGTTCATATGATTTATTATAAAAAAATACTTACAAATATTTATTTACCAATTTAATAAATAAATAGGTCAAATGATTCATAAGTTAGATATAGATCAAGACAATTTTTAATAATTAGATGAATGTCACATTGACATAAATATTGAGTCAACTAACTTCAGAGAGAGAGAGAGCGCATAGAAGAAATCGTTCATACCAAAAGCTGTGCTATATGATTTAACTAAAGCTTTCTTTTTCTTTTCCTTTGTTTTTTTTGGAAAAAAAAGTTAATATGATTTAACAAAAGCATAACCCAAAAATTATTGAGATTGATGTGAATGATTAGTAATTGGGTAAAAGTATAAATAAACCCTTTAATATTTGCTTAAAATATAAATGTCTTCTATTATATTTCATTTATTGAGATTTATAATTTCATAACAAATAGTTCTTGTTATTAATAAATTATTAAGTTAATTGATAATTTTTAATGATATCAGAAATATATATTAATTAATAATTCAAGTAATTTTATTATTATATAGGAAAACAGATAGAAATTTTATATTTTTAGTTAATTCTATTAAATAAAAAAAATTTGACAATGAAATATTTGTAATTTTTCAAATCATAGGAGGCAATTTGTATTTTAAACAAATCTCTAGGGTGCATTTGTAATTTACCCTTAACAATTTTAAGAGTTATTTACACTAAGACCCCTAAGCAATTGAAAAATATTATTTTGATTCCCTCAACTATAAAAGCATACAAATGGATCTCCTAAACTATTAAGAGATATCATTTTGTCCTATAAACTATAAAAGCATACAAATGTCTCTAAATTATAAAAAAGGAGTTTTTTTGATAAATCCATTTTCTAAGAGCTTTATTCCATTCAACCCATATTCTTTTTGACTATTCCATTAGGTCCAACTTGAGATAAGAAGACCAAAATACCCTTTTCATCTATTTATGTTCCATTTAGTTCACATTATTTTCTTATATTTCAATAAGTCCTATGGGTGACATAATTACCAAAATACCCCTAATGTGAATGTTCACACCGTCAATGTGAATGTTCATATCGTCAATGTGTAGGGGCACGGCCCATGTCGATCCTCGCGGGTGCCCGGAAAAATTCGAGTCAGGCCGGGCCGGCCCACAGGCCAAAAAAATAGGCTCGGCCCGGCCCGTTGATAATGTAAATATTTACATTGACAAGTTAACATTCATATTGATAAGAGTGTAAAATTGGCCCGTGGCCCGTGGCCAGCCCGCCGCCCGGGGCGCGCCCGGGTCGGCTCGTTCATAATGTGAATATTCACATTGACATATTAATATTAACATTGATAAGAGTGTAAAATTAGCCAGTGACCTGTGGGCAGCCCGAAGCCTAGGCTCGGCCTCGAGTCGGGCCGAGTAGGGCCCGGCTCGTTGACAATATGAATATTCACATTGACATGTTAACATTCACATTGATAAGAGTGTAAAATTGACTCGCGTCCCATGGGCGGCCCGGAGCAGCCCGGGTTTGGGGCCGGGCCTACCCCGGGCCGCCGGCGAGCTTCGAGGAGCGGACAAATTTTACATTTCTATCAATGTTAATGTTAACATGTCAATGTGAATATTTACATTGTCACGGGTCAGGCCAAGCCTGCCTCGGGCTGCGATCTGGCTTTGGGCCACCCACGGGCTGCGGGCCAATTTTACACTCCTATCAATGTGAATGTTAACATGTCAATGTGAATATTCACATTGCCAATGGGTCGGGCCCGCCCCGGTCCGTGGTCGGGCTTCGGGCTGCAGACGGGTCACGGGCCAATTTTACACTCTTATCAATGTAAATGTTAACATGTCAATGTGAATATTCACATTGTCAACAAGCCGGGCCCTCCCCGGGCCATCCACGGGCCGTAGGCGGGCTTCAGGCAGCCACAGGGCGCGGGCTAATTTTACACTCCTATCAATGTGAATGTTAACATGTCAATGTGAATATTCACATTGTCACGGGTCGGGCTAAGCTCGCCTCGGGCTTCGGTCGGGCTTCGAGCCGCCCACGGGCTGCAGGCCAATTTTACACTCTTATCAATGTGAATGTTAACATGTCAATGTGAATATTCACATTGTCAACGGGCCGGGCCTGCCCCGGGCCTCGGGCGGGCTTTTGGCCGCCCATGGGCCGCAGGCCAATTTTATACTCTTATCAATGTGAATGTTAATATGTCAATGTGAATATTCACATTGTCAACGGGCCGAACTGGGCCCGCCCCGGGCCGTCCATGGGCCGCGGGCGGGTTTCGCGGCGCCACGGGACGGGGGCCAATTTTACACTCTCATTAATGTGAATGTTAACATGTCAATGTGAATATTCACATTGTCAACGGGCCGGGGCGGGTCGGGCTCACCCTGGGCTGCTGGCCAATTTTATACTCTTATCAATGTGAATGTTAACATATCAATATGAATATTCACATTGTCAACAGGCCGTGCCAGGCCCGCCTCGGGCAGCCACAAGGCGCGAGCTAATTTTACACTCCTATCAATATGAATGTTAGCATGTCAATGTGAATATTTACATTGTCAACGGGCCGGGCCGGAGCCTCCTCGGGCCGCGGGCGGGCTTTTGGCCGCCCATGGGCCGCGGGCCAATTTTATACTCTTATCAATGTGAATGTTAACATGTCAATGTGAATATTCACATTGTCAATGGACCGGATCGGGCCCGCCCGGGCCGCCCATGGGCCGCAAGCGGGTTTCGCTCCGCCACGGGATAAGGGCCAATTTTACACTCCTATTAATGTGAATGTTAATATGTTAATGTGAATATTCACATTGTCAACGGGCCGGGCCCGCCTCTGCTCGCGGGCTGGTTTCGGGCCTCCCACGGGTCAATTTTACATTCCTACCAATGTGAATTTTAAAATATGAATATTCACATCATTAAATTGCTAATCGTTCAAAAAATATTTATAAAGGTATCAAAATTGAATATAAGGGTATAAGTGTCCAAGAAAATAGGGTAAATCAAAAAAATGGACTTTATGGAATAAAACTATACATATATGGGACTAAATGGGTTAAAAAATTCATTCATGGACTTCTTGAGTTAAAATACTTCTAAATTGGACTTATCAATAAAAATCCCTTATAAAGAGCATGTATAAATTGGACAGTTAACAAAAGGGGTTAAAATGAAACATACCAATGGTTTGAAGGTTTTATTTGTATGTTTTTATAATTTAGGGAGACAATTATATTTCTCAATAGTTTAAGGAGTTCATTTGTACGTTTTTAAAGTTTAAGAAGTCAAAATAATTTTTTTTAATAATTTAAAAGATCTATGTAAATAATCCTAATTTTATTTAAAGAAGTAGAAACAGAAAAATAAGCCGAAAGAAGCTTAACCTTTGAATCATTTGAGGCGAATCATGGATTAAACACAAGTTGGGAAATAAAATGATGTTTTTCGGCGCCAATTGTCACTAAGATAACATTAAAAACAATATAATTTAGGAAAATTATGTTGATTGTTTCTGATGGGAAATGTTGTTTGGTTGGTGGATATGTTTTCCCTTTCCTTTATGTCAATTAATTGGATTTGATTTTTGCCCTTTTCTTTTGGTCACATTTTCTTTTTACTTCTTTTGATCATTGAATGTGACATTTTCCTTGCAAGTTGCCTTAATTATTTTTGTTTTAATTCTCTCTATCCAATGTAACTCTATGTCTCTCCTAGACTCCTACTATGAAACCGTAGATTTTTATTTATTTTTTATTTTTTGTGTTTTTTCAATAATTTTTTAGATTACATCAATTATGTGTGTATATACATACTAGCCTAAAATTCGTATTATGTACGGCTTTAAATAAATAATTAAAATTTTATTTTAAAAATTAAAATAATAATTTTAAAATTATAAAGAAATAAATATTTGAAATTATGTGAATAAATTATTTTTTGACAACTTTTTTAGATATATATTTATTTTGTGAAAAAAATAATAATTAACAAATGAATGATAAAATTCATGAACTTGAAAAAATAATATTTGAGATATTCATCATTAATTTACGAAATAGAAAGTTGCCATATTGATGAAAATTTCAAAGATTTTTTGATTAACGGACAAATTTTGAAAAATATCATTAATCATTAAAAATTAAAATTGATGAGAACCAATAATGTGACACATATTTTTACATTATAAAAATTTAGAAATTTGAGAAAAATATATTGAAATTTTTATCAACAAAAGTCGCGCAACGTTTTTGCTGATATAATAGTATAGTATAGATTAGTTATCAGATTTTGTAGTTGTTATTTTAATTATGAAGAGATATGTAGTTATGCTTGAAATGGTGTTTGGATATGACTCATTTTTATATCGGTTATAAATTAGATATGATTCATTATGACCTATGTTTTGTTAATTATGGTATTAGTTTTGTTATGACTAAATAGTCTTAGATACCAAATTTTTTAGTTCCAAAAGGTGAAAAAAAGTTGTCCAAGGAGTCCAGCCAAAAAAAAAAAAACTAAAATTAGTCCCAAGAATAGTACTAAAAAATGTCACTAAAAAATATGTTTTTAGGGATAAAATAATTCATGACTAAATGTATAACAACAATAACATTTTGATAATAAAAATTTTTGGCCCTAAAAAAGTAATTTTGTCTATAAACTTTTGTGTTTGTGCATCACAGAATAATTCTATAATTTAATAGATGCTTTTGAGATTTCTATTAAAAAGTAATATTAATTTTAAATATAATTCGGAAATTAATTGTTTTTATTCTCTTCTAATAATATGAAGTATAGACTGCAATCCAAAAATTACTAGCTGTGCTATGCACTGTTAAGGTTTAAGGTCTGTGTTTTGCTTGAAAACAAAACGCATGAGAATGTCCTAATAATTGGAAGTATAGAAAAAGTAATGTTGGTTTTTCATTGAAGCAAAATATTTACCATTTTGCAAATGTTCCAACGTTGTAACTTGCGCCACATTAGTATCATGTTAAACTCTGCGGTGTGAGAGTTACAAATAATTCAATAACAAAGAATAATACCTCTTGACATGATATTTAAATTTTTGAATCTTATTCTTGATTGACCAAGTCTTGAATATATAAACAAACCACTCATAAAACACTTTCATAGAATCATATGAAAATATGAAAGGAACAGAATTTCAAGCCTATTCTATTCACAAAACAATATCTATGTTTTGATGGCTACCACATGCATATATAAATAGGCTTGAACTCATGATCCAAGTGTAACTCCTCATAACTTCCCACCATCAGAGAAGTTGTAACTTTCCATGAAATCACTTTATGGGTCAGTGGACATGATTTACGTTAATTATCCAATTCTTTACTAATTAAAATATATATATTATTTATACAATAATATAAATAAATAAAACAAACAAACATGTGACATATGGGTCACTTCATGGATGTGCTTACATTATCCCACTTGACACATATGTCACATTTTGTTGACTTTTGGGTTACTAATAAACTAATTATAGCTGTTAAATAAAATACCCAAACCTTATAACGAGACATAATACATGAATCATGGCGGTTATACACTATCAAATGAGTATTTCCTTCCATATATTACATTGTATGATACTCTCAACCTTATGTGGTGTCATTCTTTATGAATAACTTCTAACAAGTTATTCTAGGTCTATGCTTACATTATCCCACTTGACACATATGTCACATTTTGTTGACTTTCGAGTAACTAATAAACTAATTATAGCCGTTAAATAAAATACCCAAACCTTATAACGAGACATAATACATGAATCATGGCGGTTATACACTATCAAATGAGTATTTCCTTCCATATATTACATTGTATGATACTCTCAACCTTATGTGGTGTCATTCTTTATGAATAACTTCTAACAAGTTATTCTAGGTCCAATGATCCTTATGGATCTGTAGTCCCAATGGACTGCATAGCATCACAAATATTTTAGGTGCACAAAATGATACTTTTCATTAATAATAATCAAAATGTCATGACAAAATAAAATAAAACAAAACAAAACAACAATTAGATTGAGCTAACCAATCAATCCCATACCCTCTACTTGTTTTGAAAACACCTTTAAGAAAGACCTTTGGTCATGGGTTTTGCAACCATCTTATTAGTACTAATATGATCAATGTTGACTTCTTGCTTCTTAACACGGTCTCGAACAATAAGACACTTTATGTCAATGTGCTTGCTTCGGTTGCCACTTTTGTTGTTGTTAGAAAAGAAAACTGCAGCCGAATTATCACAGTAAACTCTTAATGGCCTAGAAATTGAATCCACAATTTGAAACCCTGTGATAAAATTTCTTAACCAAATAACCTGTGATGTTGCTTTCAAGCATGCTATAAACTCTTCTTCCATTGTTGATGATGCAATTATTGTCTCTTTGGCGCTCCTCCATGAAATAGCACTGCCTGTTAGCAAATAGACATATCCTAAAGTGGATTTTCTAGAATTTTGACAAGCTGCAAGATCCAAGTCTAAATATCCAACCACTTTAAGACAATCAACATGCTTGTAAGTAAACATGTAGTCCTTGGTTCCCTTGAAATACCTTATGACTTTCTTTGCAACCTTCCAATGTTCTATTCCTGGATTGCTTTGGTATCTTCGAAGCATCCCAACTACAAATGCAATGTCAGGTCGTGTACAAACTAGAGCATGCATTAAACTACCTACGGCAGACGCATATGGAATGCTAACCATTTGTTCCTTTTCCAAATCATTCTTCGGACATTGACTTAAATTGAATTTGTCACCCTTTAAAATGGGTGCTACATTAAGAGTGCAATCACTTATCCTGAATTCTCCAAAACTCTTTTGATGTAGGCTTTACGAGACAATCCTAATATCCTTTTGGACCTGTCACTGTGAATCTCTATGCCAATTACATAAGAAGCTTCACCCATATCATTCATTTCAAAATTTTGGAAAAGAAATTGTTTAGTATCATGCAACAAACCCAAATCATTAGATGCAAGTAAAATGTCATCCACATATAGAATTAGAAAAATATATTTGCATCATACCATAATTTAGAATCATCCCTAGTCATTTCTCCAAAACTCTTTTGATGTAGGCTTTACGAGACAATCCTAATATCCTTTTGGACCTGTCTCTGTGAATCTCTATGTCAATTACATAAGAAGCTTCATCCATATTGTACGGGAAAGAAATAAACCTTCTCGTATAATCCTGTTGATCAAGTCTGCACTCCTCCAAACGTTGTCGCTTTACTCCCTGAAAACATAAGCGTGAGCTAGTCGGCGGGTGTGTGCCGGAAACTTCTCCGATGCCTAAGTCAGTAAAATAGACAAGAAGACAAAAGCTCTGTATATCCAGGAATCAAAGTTGTGTTACCTCTCCATAGGTGATGTTTGTAAGCTTTTATAGGTTCCGTGTGACACAATCCAAGTAGGACTCTTACTCCTCCATGTAGAATCCTCCTAAGATTCATACTCCTGAAAGATAATGCTTATCCTTCAACACCCCCCTCACTGTTTAAACCAAGTGAGATGGTTTTACCATGGTCGGACTCCAATGTGGTCGAGGTACGCATGACTATGCTTAGCCGTAGAACAGACCGAACTATCCTTAGTTCGGTTCGTCCTTTTACTACCCTTACCTCAGTTCCTCCTGTACAAACCGTGGTAAGTCTAAACGAGCTAACTTTTAGCAAGGTTTAGACCGAGCTAACCATACTGCGCCATAACCGGTATAAGTTTTAGTATGGTAACCGAGCTAACCTCCTTGGGACCGGAGTAACTTTAAACCTCTTCAAGACCGGAGTAACTTTATGCCCTTTTTACTCAGCCCTTCGCACTGAGGCCCATAACGGCCCAACTCGGCCCAATTTTCATATAAATTACCCTCTCAATTGCCCTTTAATTCCATCTGCAAAGCATGATAGGGATTACCTGTCCCCAGCCGAGCTAAAAAAGTTTCAGCCTTTTCAGCTGAACTAAACCCCTTTAGTCTTTCCAGCCGAGCTAAAACTCTTAAGCCTTTCCAACCGAACTAAATTCCAGACCGGGCTCAGCTTGTCCGGTCAAAACGTCCCTTCAATCACAGCGACTGAATCGATTCTCATTTCAATGACACGTGGCACACTCTGATTGGCTAAAGGCAGCTGTCACGCCGCCCTTGTACCTCACGTAATTTGAACAGTTCCCGCCTTTGTCCCTTGCATCAAAACAAAAACTCTTTATTTGGATCAAACACTACACTATTCACTTCCTCTTCTCTCCCTCTCGTTCCTGAGCTTCTGAGCTTACTGAGTTCTTTGATCTATATTCGAAGAAGCTTCGTGGTTTTGCTACCATTTCTCTCATCTTCGCTCGTCCTGGAAAGCTACTTAAACCTGCCATGCTATCCTTGTTTTTCGCATTTATTTAATCCACAGCTTTAGGTTTGTGTTTTTGCGAAACACTTTCTTTCTACTTGATTTGTATATTTCTGGAAAAACTTAGCAATAGAACACTCGAATACATGTAATATCCTGTAGAACACTGGTTTTCGATCCAAAATCATGATGCAACCGGACTGCCTTGGGGAGCTTCTTTGTCATAAAAAAGGGGAAAATATCAAACAAGTCATATGTTTTCTCATGAAACTTCGTCTATTAACACTACTACGTTGAGAGGACTGATTCGTTGTCTTCTAGTGATCTTATTACCTTTATATTATAGCAGATTTGAACTCAAGAGTGCTTTCAAGGGGGCTTAGTTCCCTTTATTTCTTATCCTCGACCGGATGAATGACAACCAATTCTTAAAGCATTGTATTGAATGTTAGGTAGGGCTATCAATATTTGCTTATATTTACTTTTTCTAGCTTTGTGGATATGGTTTGGATAGGGTTGCAGGACGTTATACCATGCAAGTTTGCATTCAAACTAATATTATTCTTCACATCATCGTCATAATATTGTTAGCATTCTGAAC
Source organism: Camellia sinensis (assembly GCF_004153795.1). NCBI lineage: Eukaryota > Viridiplantae > Streptophyta > Magnoliopsida > Ericales > Theaceae > Camellia > Camellia sinensis. The sequence goes on along the minus strand of NW_021037582.1, from coordinate 43,506 downwards.
TCTTAATTGCTTGTCATTTGAATTATGACATTTAACAATTTAGTCGGTTAAAGGCTTGTTTCTTGTTTGATCCCCAATGGAGTAGAAATATCTAGGAAGCACAGGTGTGAATACTGTGTTTTTTGGTCCTATAGTGATCGGCTATGCAATGGGGTAGTCCTGCCCCTACTCATAACCCCCAACTTGGGGTGAAAACAGGATCCAATTCGTACCACTTTACCAGTTAAGGATTGCATGATTATATTGAGCAGAATAGCAGGTGCTTCACAACATATTAGTTTATTGTATTTTTTTTTTCTATATATATATATATATTACAAAGTTGTTTTATCCAATTGCTTCTCTATCTATTGTGTCCTTGTGGTAGAAATGCATCTATGGGCTGAAATCCTTGTTCATTTCTTTCTTCCAGGAAAGCATTCTACAATCTCTGATTGATACCAGTCTTCAATGGACACACTAAGATTTTTAACAAAGGTATTTAGTAAGAATAGTTATTATATTGAATCATAATTAAAATAATTTATAAACAACAAATATTGAACACCCACAAAATTATTATTCTTAATAATGTCTTGTTAGTGATTGATTTGAGTCAATTTAAAACTAACTTTTACACTAATGTATAATTCAAACAGACTGTAGACAAAATTAATTAATAAGTTTTCTTTAAAGAATAATTAAAAGATGGGTTTTCACAGTCTAATGTCAAAATCAGACTTCATTAAGTATACAAAATAATCACCAGAAATTGCTGACTTTCTAGCTCTTGAGGATCTCCTTAATTTTGTAGTCTCAATTGAAACTTGAGCTACATGCTCTATGTTGACTTGTTCCTCTTATGGTGGAAGTTCTTGAATTTGTTGATCTTCAAGGATATCAGGTTGATTATCCAGAAAGACAACCATTTCACCTATATTCACGGGTGTTGTATCTAGATCCTGTGATTCCTCTCACTCTATCTTTCGAGGGTAACTCCCACTAGGGTCAACTTTCTCAATAAATTTAGCATTTCTAGCTTCAACAATTCTAAGTGAATTTGAAGGATAATGAAATCTGTAACCTTTGGAGTTTTCTACATAGCCTATGAAAAAACCACTAACTGTTCTGGGGTCTAATTTCTTTAAATGTAGGTTATACATCCTCATTTCAACTGGACAATCCCAAACGTGCAAGTGTCTTAAACTTGGCTTTCATCCTTTCCATAACTTAAATAGTGTTTTAAGATATACACAGCGGTTTTCAAAGCTTCACTCCACAAATTTATAGGCACATTAGAATAACTAAGCATGCTCCTTACCATGTCCATAAGTGTTCGATTCCTTCTTTCAGCAACACTATTTTGTTGTGGTGTGCTAGGCATTAAATATTGTGCAATAATGCCTTCTTCCTTAAGGAACTTAGCAAATGGACCTGGTAATTGTCTCAATTCTATGTACCTCCCATATTATTCTCCACCACTATCTGACCTCATAATTTTAATTTTCTTTTCTGTTTGTTTCTCTACCTCTATTTTATAAACTTTAAAGGCATCAAGTGCCTCAGCCTTATCAAACAAGAGGTAGAGATACATGTATCATGTATAGTCATCAATAAATGAGATAAAATATGTCTGACCATTCAGACAAGGTGGAGTAAATGGTCCACAAATATCAGTGTGTATGATTTCAAGAATTTCCTCACTCCTTTTGGTACCTTTTCACTGGTCTTATTGGTCTACTTTCTCTTTATGCATTCTACACAAATACCAAAGTTGGTAAAATCAAGAGTCGGAAGGACTTCATCATTAACCAACCTCTTTATTCTTTCAATGGAGATATGTCCTGATCTCCTATGCCAAAGTATAGAGCTCATCAACAATATTACGCTTAATGCCAATATCACCATGCAAGGTTAAAAGATTTTGTTCAAAAACAAGATCCACATTTAATTTCTACAAATCATTAATTAAAGTACCAAATCCTACAGAAATAGAGTTTTTAAACAAACTAAAATTTGCACCAACAAACTGAAATTCAAATTCAGACGGTACTAGTCTAGAAACATAAATTAAATTTTTAGAAAAAGATGGAATGTAAAAAGTGTTTTCAAGATCCAGAACAAAGCCACTATTTAAAACAAGTCTGAAAGTTCCCATAGCTTCGACATGCGAACACATCCTATAGCTCGAATAGATGCCTTGTTCACTTCCCGTTGGTTTCCTTAGGCTGAGGAAACCCTGCATGGTATAAGCAATGTGAATTGTAAAACCCAAATCAACCCATCAATCATATTGATGAGTATTAACAAAATTAGATTCATAACACACAAGAGATATGAGATTACCTTTCTTCTCAAGCCATTTCTTATACTTGGGGCAGTCTTTCTTCATGTGACCATTTTTATTATAGAAGAAGCATGCATCCTTATTGCCATGATTTTTAAATGGCACTTTACTAAGTTTCTTCCATTTCTGATCACCTTTGCCATTTTTCCATTGCCCTCTTTTATGTGTTGCTAAATGAGCACTTTTCACTTTTCCATGCTTCAATCTCTTATCCTCTTTAACACACATGGTCAAAAGTTCATTGATAGACCATTTTTCCTTCTGTGTGTTGTAAGAAATTTGGAATGCTCCATATTCCACAGGAAGAGAATTGAGTATGAAATTGATAAGAAATGACTCAGAAATCTCAATCTCTAAGGACTCAAGACGAGCTGCAATATCCCTCATTCCCATAATGTGCTTACGCGCTCTCCTAGAATTGTTATGTTTCATTCTTGATAGTTTGTTCATTAGGGTGCTTGCCAATGCCTTGTCAGAACTAACAAATTGCTCTTCAATAGCCTCATATAGTTCTTGACCTTATCAAATGGTGACATTGAGCCCCTAATGCTCTGGCTGATATGTGACTTTATGAGCATTAGGCTTAAGCGATTAAATCGCTCCCACTTATCATGAGCACTCTTTTCTACAGCAGAACTCTTATCTGTGGGTTCAGGAGGTTCATCCACATGGAGTGCCAGATCAAGGTCCATGCACCCTATTGTTAGAAGGATTTTGTCCTTCCAGTCCGAAAAATTATCACCGTTCAAGAATGGAATACGAGAGGACTCATTAGACAGTATAGAGGTAGAAATCACTACAATTGCCAAGAACATTATTAATGCTTTGAAACAATAACTATAATCTGAATCAACCAATGTCAAATTCAGTAACAAATCTAAACCTTCCTAAAGAAAACTTATACCTGTGGGTTTAGAGTGTCCAATCCCTTTAATACCCAATCCATTACCTTATTCAAATTAAATTTTATAAATAACTACTTTCTTGTGGGACCGAGAAATTATTTATAAAACATGATTCTAATATAAAAATGCCAAATTACTTTTAACTTTATGTGATCAAAATATTGAGGATCACTACATCTTTATGTCTTAAGATGCCGTGGCTACTCTCAAAACAGAATAAAATCTTTTTAATTATGGCATAATATATTAATGTGAGCAAATCCATATGGTCTATAGCGATTCTAATTTAGACCCGACCTATTTGATGTTCTAGATCCGGGTTTCATTGTCTTATATGGTTGTTCATGTCTTGTTCATCTTATTCCTCATTAAGTTTGGTTATTGGAATATCTTGGTTGCGTTTGGAACAGCTTGGTAGCTTGTTTTTCAAAACTGTTGTTGACCAGATTTTGTCTCTACGCTCAAGCTCCTGCGCTTGAGCGGTTTTTGAAAACTATCAGTACTTTTGCAGGTCTACAAAACTACTAGGAGGATGCATTCTACGCTTGAGCGGTCCCATTTATTGTGTCTGGTCACTCGAGCGACACTTCTTGTGCTCGAGTGGTTTGCGCGTATATCAATTTGTAAAAGTCACTCTTTGGATCACTTTTTTATCTCTCTCTCTCTCTCTAAAGATTTCAAAATCTCATATCTTCTTTTTCTCTCTCTAAAACTCTCATTCTCTGTACAAATACACCTTGATCTAGTGGTTTCTCAACCATGGCCCTTTAGGAAAAAGGGTAGAACTTGCCTAGAGCTTCTATTTGATTTGAGCGGATTGTGTTTTCGTCGCCGGTAGACTTTCAATTTTTTCTCCTCTTCGCTTTAAGAGGTAGGGATTCTTGAGCTTCTTTTCAATACTTTGCTATAGATAGACTTGTGATAGTTTTTATGGCATTTAAAAATATAGAGTTTTATAGTTGATTTTATTAAAAGCATATGAGTTGGTTTGGGTTTAAATTGGTGGGTTTATGGATTATGTTTACAATTTATTATGGGTTGCAAAAACATGTTTAGGATGTGGGTTTGGAAGGTTTCGTATTTCATTTGTAAATTTTTGAATGTTAAAGAGAAAGATTAATGTTGAATAAAAATTGGGTTATGTTGTGGTGGTTTATAAATATTGGGGTTTTAGATTAATATTGGTGGATGTCGGCTATTGTTGTGCTTGCTGGGATTTAGAGTAGTGAGGTTTTGTCTTCAAAATAAAGTGAGACTAATTACCTTTTTATAAAACATGAGAGTTTGCAATGAACGGGAATATGAAATTACCTAAGCGTGTATTACTTGTTTTGATTATGTAAATGGTGCCTAGAGTTTTGTCCTTGACCATTGGTGAATGATGGTATTGCTTGTTGTTAGATATAGGTTATCAGTACTACTGTAGGGTGAGCTATGTAATGTAGGATGGTATGTTGTTGATTGTACATGGACATTGTGAATAGACAATTTCATTGTTGAGTTATGGATTATGTTGTTAATGAGGTAACTGGAATGTTTATAAATGTTGTTATGTTATGAGACGGTCGTTGGATAGTATGGTTTTGGTGTTTAGTAATTCGTATTGTGTTTTGGAAACATTTTACAAATGTAAGAAAAGCCTGTTGTTGAACGGCGATGCGTAGAGCACATTTTGAAGGAAGTGGATTAATGTATTTAACTGTTAATAGTCAGGATTGTGATAATTGTATTAGATGTATGTATTACACCCGTGTATTATTGATGCTGGTTAGCGTGTTATGCTTTTAATGTGATGTTGCTTGGGGGTCTGTTTCCCACAATATTAAGCCGGCAAAGCGTGGCGCCTTGACAGAAGTTTCCTCGTCCCTTCCAGCTTGCATTTGGTAAAGTGTGAAAGGGGGTCCGTTTCCCGCCATATCTGAGCCGGCAAAGCGTAGAGCTTTGTGATAGGTTCTTCGTCCCTTCCGGTTTGCGCCCGATAAAGTATGACTTAAGGGCACCCCCTTCCAAGTGAGGTCGATAAAGTGTTATGCATTATCTGTGTTGTGGAATCTGACATCCGTGTTGCATGCCAGTGGATATGAAATTGGTTGTATGTATTATTCTCAATTATTTATTTTTAGATATATGCGTTATTGGTTTTCGTGTCGTGGTTGTCTTTTAGCCCTTGGGCCTATGGCTAGGGAAGATAGTAGATGTATTGGTGCGCAGATACGTATGGTGTATTGAGATGTGGCGTTGAGTTTATGACTTGCATGTGGAGTTATATTTTTAGAACAGATGTTTAAGTGAGATTCTTTATGTTAACGTGGAAAGTTTTATCAAAGACAGAATGGGGTTTTGAAATGTTTTCTTTTTGAAGTAAAATGAGAGTGTATAAGAAAAGAAATAATTTTTATATTGTAATGTGTCAAGAGGAGTTTTTTTGAGACAAGCATATCTATATGAGTATACTTTTGGATATTAACTGTCATACTACTTATATGGTATATTACGGTGCATGCATAATCATTTTTATTTATACGTTGTGATTGGTTAGGATCTTTGGGATCTCTACTAGGCTTAATGCTCATCCCACGTGTTGACAAACTTTTCAGGTACAAGATCGGAGGATTGTTCATGACTTGAAGTCTTCAATTTGTTGGCTACGGGGCTCTTTACTTGTTGGCTGAGTGCCACGTATTGTATAAGGGTAAATCCCTTTTTATTTTATTTATTGTTATTCAATGTAAGTCTCAAGGCATTATACCATGTCATATTTATATATCATCATTAGTGTCGTGAGGGAATGTTATTATTTATTCTTTGTTCATGTTCTCAAAAGGATGGAATTATTTAAAACGGGATTGCTATAAAGAATTTGGTAATGAACTCAAGTAGTTCGGGTAATAAAAGTCGGGGCGTGACATGGTCACAACAAGTACATAATCTTTTAATGCACATAATATATAATACATGCAATCATATTAATATCACATGAAAAATCCCAAGACCAAACCCACGTAATTCAACCTTATACTAGATTTTGCTTAAAAATTGAACCAAAATAAATTCCCCAGGTCCAACACATAGTGTATACATACTCTTATTTCACATAAATTTTCATAGTATAAATAATCTTAATACATGTAATATGATATTATACTATACTAGAGAGCATGCCAATGAATATGAAAATTTATAAGGCTTTAAAAGAATAATACACTGTATGAAATTCAAAAGAATGTGCTTACAATTTAAACATACAACTACAATAAACAAAATATTTTTAATAGCATGTTAAAATTTCTTCATGAAAATTTCCAGAAATAAATTCAAGTCTTTTATACCTTTTAAAACTAGCCAAATAAGCCCAAATAAAAGCATAATAATTTCTAGAATTTATACAAAATAAGATGAAGCAATTTGGTCTTTAATGTTTGTCAATGAATGAAAATTCATACTTAATGACATACAAGAAGACTCCAAATAAAATAGGTTCAAAATAGGCACACTTCTAAATTAATGTAAACACTACTATTATAGAACAAGATGAATTTTACTATTGCCTCTAATTAATAAACATCATGCAACAATTCATCTCTAATAACGAGAAAATTAACCAGCAAGTTTCAATTTCTTTCTTTTTTTCTTTTTTCTTTTTTTTTAAAAAAAAAAGAAAGAGAAACCAAACAATAAATGTTTATACTGATTTCAAAGGTTAGACCTTTAAATAGTACAAAAATATACAAGTAAAACTACAAATCTTGTACAATAATGGTCGCTGTATAGGTCTAAAATTCACCATTTAGTAATAGACTATCAATTGAACAAATGCATAAAATTGCCAATGTCTACACCATAACGGAACAGATGTCCAAGAAAATATACAACGTATTGGCCTCCATAAAAATACAGTAAGGCCAAACAACAGAACAAAAGGATGCTCTGATACCAATTGTGAGAATTACAAATAATTCAATAAGAAAGAATAATACCTCTTGTCATGATATTTAAGCCTTTGAATCTTTCTCTTGATCAATCAAGTCTTGAATGTATAAACAAACCACTCACAAAACACTTTCACAGAACCATATGGAAAAGTAGAAGGAACAGAGTTTTAACCCTATTCTATTCACAAAACAACGTTTGTGTTTAGATGGCTACCCCAAACATATATAGATAGACTTGACCATGATCCAAGTGTAACTCCTCATAACTTCCCACCATCAGAGAAGTTGTAACTTTCCATTAAATCACTTTATGGGATAGTGGATATGATTTACGTTAGTTACCCAATTCTTTACTGATTAAAAAATATATATATATATATATATTATTTATATAATAATATAAATAAATAAAACAAACAAACATATGACATATGGATCACTTTATGAATATGCTTACATTGTGTTAAAATTTTGAAACCAAAACCTAAATAAAAAATTAATAAAATTATTACTAAAAAAATTAAAAGATTATTTTAAAAAACATATTACCATTTTGCAGAACTATATTAGAGTGCATTAAGATTCAGGAGTTTGCAGCACAAAATTTATAAAATTGTCATTATGATCTATGTTGTCATTCAATATGGGCCGAACATGACGAGGACGCTTTCCCTTAGTATGCAATTAGCGATAGTCGAAAAAATTGTCTCTTTTGCTATGTGTGGATGAGTTGGTCTCTTATTAACGGATTATCATATTTGCTATTGCGTTGAAGAAGCAAATGTCTCTTCCGTGCCAACCTTGCTAACTTCGCTTTGACTTTACTCTCATTCCATCCATGAATACGGAGTTGATCTTCAGAAATTAAAAAAAAAATACTTTAGTAAAAACAAATATATATTATTAAGTTTAGATGACTTAAAATAATACTCATAATAGTTCATAATTGTGAGAGAAAAAAAGTTTACATCATTAAAAATGAGGACGTAATTGTGAGGAGAAGAGGGGAAAAAAAAGAAAAAAGGCATAATTTTGAGGAAAAGAGTGAAAAAAAATCACGAAATATAATGAAATCAATCAATCATAAAAGTCTGACATCATATAGAAGAATGATATCAATCTAACATAATAAAAGAATCATCTATCAATAAGTTATAAATCTAACATTATAAAAAAAAGATGATGTATATAAAGAAGTTACATACACAAAGGTTCATCAATTACCTCTCAAAGATCAAAGAATAGTTTAAAGGGGGGAAAAAAAAGGTAGAAGATTGAAATGTGGACAGTGATTTACCTCTCAAAAATCAAAGATATATAAAAAAAGATAATGCATGCTAAGAGATTAAATAATATTTTATAAATTTACCTTAGCATGAGTATAATAATTCTATAATAATAATTTTATTATTATAGCAACAATAATCATATGTATTATTATAGAATTATGTAGGAAATAAAAGGTTTTGGAAATTTTCTCAATCAGTCTCAATCAATTAGTTTAGGAAACAAATATATATATATATATATATATATATACTATTAGAATATGAAATTATATTATAAAAATCTTTAGTTGGATTAAATATCATTTCCATAATTATTGATTTTATTATGATAGTAAGTGATTGTGATTCTATAACTATTGATATATTATTGACATTAATAAAAAAAAAAAAAATTTAACTTAGCTAAATTAGATTGTAGACCAATTGTAGGATGACAAGTGTGTTTTTATATTTATTAAATTCAAAAATTTGAGGAAAATAGGCTGGGATTTTAGCCTCAAAGAGATTGGAACGTTTTTGAAAACTATTTAAAAAAAAAGAAAAGAAAAACAAACAAACTAAAATATTGTTGTGAAAGTAGACTTGAATTGAATGGGAATGTTGTAATATACATACTAAAAAAGATGTATATTGTTGGCACTCAAATTTATCATCTCTGTCGAATAGCTACAATAAATACAGAGAGTTGATCCAAGGGATGATAGAGGTGAAAACCATAAGTTTCCAGTGGGAGATGGACCCTAAAATCTAGAGCTAAGTGATGCAATTAAAGGAACAAATGTGGCAGATTCAGTTTCTTCTGTCAATTCCTCTGATAACACGATGGGACGGGGCCAAACGTGGTCCAGGTGTCAAGTCATGAGATAAGGCACAAAAATGATGCAAGATACGTGGTTTATTTGCAGAGAAAAAAAGTGCTACAGCAGAGGAGTACCAGCAGTTGTGAACATCATGGGTCGTATAGACACCCCATTTTTTACCGTCTTCAAGACTTGGATGTCACCGTTTGAACACTCGGTGATCATCCATGTTCGTGTTTGTCTTGAATTCTCGGAGGTCTCGGCCACGCGCCTTGCCTCAAGACCTCTCGACTTGCTTGTTTTGTGTTTGGTTTTGCACCAAACACTTGTGTTTTTCTTTTGAGGAGCAGGGAATGGCTTGTTGGCCATCCCCACATCTCACCGGCCATGGCTTGAGGCCACCGGCCATTATTTTGTTGCCATCGGCCAAATGTTTGGTCGGTCGGCACTCTTTATTTGGTCAATTTGGCATTTTTGGCTTGCCGACCACTGTGCATCTGCTTTTGGCAGATATTTTGTGCCAGTTGTCCTAGCTGGCACCCACTTTGCACCCCCTCCATACACGTGTATGGAGAGATTTCACTCTTGCTTAGCTTGTTTTGTAAGCTTTGCAAGACTGATCCTCTATAAAAGGAGGCCTTCTCCTCCCTCCTTAAGGGTTACAGAAAAGAGTTCTAGAGGTCTGAATTAGGGTTAGGTCTTGTGTATCTATCTATCTCTATATCTCCCTCTCTTTTGCTCTTTGTGTGTGTATTAAGGTGTTTTGTTCATAGTTTTGCACACAAACACCTAGAGTTACACTTTCCTTTAGCTACTGAGGTACTAAGGAGTGATTTTCAGAGTTCTTGAGTTGATCTAAGCTTGGAGAAGGGGCAGGAGTGGTCCTTGTGAAGAAGGTCTTCAAGGGTAAGAACTTTACCCCTTTATTCCCCATTTTTGCATAGGCTTTTAGCCATCCTTGCATCTATTTTTAAGCTTAACTTATAACATATAAAAGTTCTGATTTTAAGTGCTTAAAATAGTTGTTTAAGGTTGTTTTGGTGTTTGGGGTTGTTTGACCCCCAATCTTATGAGGTACTGAAGGCTTCACATGTTGCGAAGTTCATCAGGAATAACATCATCTGTCGCTATGGGGTCCCGAACGAGATCATTTCAGTGGTGGGGATGTGCTTTGAGTCCTAAGAAGAGAGGGTCATCCCTTCTCCTTGTTGTCTTAAAAAGTTGTCATTTTAGCCTCATGTGAGCACCATTGTTGAGTTCATGTTGGCCATGTCTTAGCTAGTATTTGGCTTATTTTTGCATGATATAGCATTGTTTTAGTTGTTTTAGACACACCATGCTTGCTTTGCATACTTGTCTTGTAATGCATGAATTGCCTTAACATGCTTTGTGCTTTGAGCCTTGTTTTAGCATGTTTTGGCCTAGCTTTATGAAGCTTTTAAGCATGTCTTAGTATGCTTAAGGTCTGTTTGAAGTTGTTTTGGCATCCATGACATGCTTTGCACAGCCCTTGCATTTTGGTTGTTAGCCTTGGTGTGTGAGTGTTGAGCATGCTTACTTGGCTTGTTTAAGTGGTTTGGCACCACTTATAACATCATTTCAGTCCTTGTGGTATGCTTGTATGCTTGCATTTGATGCTCCTTTAATGCTCAAGAGTTTAGTATTTTGCTCCATGTTTGAACCTTTTGCGTGCCTTTAGACTAGGCCATTTAGATGCATCTAGGTATGCTTTGACCTTGTTTTGATCTGCCTTGGGTGGTTTGAGTCCCCATGGCCCTTTGAGACTTGCTTCACATAGCTATGGTTAAGCCCTTGGCTTACCTTGAGTTTTGGACATAGTGCATGCTTGCTTGCATTGATAGGTTGATTTGGCATATTCCTCATGTATTTTCAGAGCTTGCTATGCTTGCAATTAGTCCATGTTTATCTCTTTTAAGTGTGCTTAAAAGTTGCTTTTTATGCTTAAGAGTTGGCCATGTGTGATGCATGTTTGTATGTGTTTTGGCCTTTTTTCCTTAGCATTTGGCCACTGTTTGTGACTAGTAGAAGCTGTCATCTTGGTGAAGTCCCTCCTTTGATGTGTTTGCATGCTCGCCTTGGTGTGTTGTTGCATACTTGGCCTATCACATGTGTTGCATGCTTGAAATCACTCGCATTTAGCATGTTTTCTTCTTTTGTCTTGGTTGCTTAACATGTTACGTGTCTGCATGTTTGCGTGTCTTGCATGTTTGCATGTTGCATTGCATATTGCATGCTTGTTAGCTTGCACATGTTGTTACATGCTTGCATGTTTGTTTGTTTGGTTTGTGGCTTAGTACACATTACTTGCTTTCATGCTCATGATTGCATACTTAGCTCACATGTCTAGGTGTCATTGTATTGAGTATGCATGCCTTGTTCTTGATCAGTGATAGAGGTTGGGCCTTATGTATTTATTTGGTTTGCATTTCATTTGACATAAATGCATAACTTGGCCTCTTTGGCATCAGCATTGAAATGCGTGATTGGTGGTCCGAGAATCGAGTACCATACCCCTTTGAGTCATAAACATGATAAGGAGTGTGGTGGTGCAACATTTGCTTGAAAATGCATTGCCATGCCATGTTTGCCCTCTGCTGCTGTCAAAACAGGATTTTGCAGATAAATATGGCCGGTCGACTGCATAAAGTGCCGATCGACCATTGATGGATGGCCGAGAGCTGAATATTTGGTCGATGACCCTTCTACCATGGTCGGTGATGTTTCCCCGTGGTCGGTGATGCTCCACAGTGTTAAGAGAGTGTTCCTTGGGACTTGTGCAGTTTTCAGAAGAGCAGAGCAGGGTAAACAGAGGCAACTTGTGCATGGTGACGGATTTCCGAGCAAACCCGAGCATGCATGCATTGGACCCCCTTCCCGAGGCTGTTTTATTGCTTTCTTAGCTTAGTTAATTTTCTTAACTAGTTAAGTGGTCTGTAATAATTAATTAGCTTGTAGGTTAATTAATTTGTATTATTCTTTTGGTCCCCCCGAGCGAAGGCGAATGCGTAATAAGTGTGGGTGTGTGTGTGCAAGTCTTCCAACCCCCATTTCTTTCGCCCTTTTACTTACCTGCTTTTGATGGTTAGTACTAGGGCATATTTAATTTAGCATACCTTATGCTATGCATGCGTACATTCATTCATCAGTATTGCATGCACCGGGCTCGGCGCATTTTGCTAACTGCATAGTATTTCAAATCTAACTTGAATACATGTTACTTATTTCATTTGACATGCCATCCTAGGATTAGCCGAGCCTATTCTAGATCACATTTTGCCTGTGATGCATTAGCCATTTAGCATAGACTTGGATCATACGTTTGATTGCTAACATGTTCTTTGTTTTGGCTCGGAATACGCTATAAGTATTTATGCTTTTGCATCTCGCATGAGTGAGAATGTTAACATGACAGCATGCTTACCATGTGGCTATATGCTTATGTGATATTACTGCCTGAATGCCTGTGGGTGAAGGTTGGATTGCTTGAGTTGGAACAACTCGTTGAAATTCGTATTTTAGCCTACTTGCTAGTAGCAAATTTCAAACCATTTTCCGAACAAATGGATATGCAATGCTTTGTTCCGAACAAACCAGTCACAGCACCGACGGTTGTTTCTGCCTTCGCCACGAAGTGCAAGATTTGATCGACAATGAGGTAATCCTCCCACCCACCTCAGCAAAGTCTGTCACCACTGAATTGTTGGATTTCGAGGATACTACAAGTATGTGATCAGGGGTTGGACCACCTGCGGGCGGCGCTCGGTGTATTTCAGATGTGGCGTTTGGCACGCACTGTTGGGAGCATTTGCGAATGTAGTTTTGTAACTTCTGGCTTGGGTGTCGAGTCAGTTCTTTGTTTTTGTTTTGAGTCTGTCTCTTTGTCCTGAGTCAGTCTTTTTGCTTAAGGGTCTGTCTTGTTGTGTCGAGTCAGTCCCATTGTATAGAATGTCAGGTGATTCCGGGGTTGTTGCCTCGAATACCGTTTTGTTTTGTAATTACCCTTTTGTTTTCTTTTGAGTCTGTCTCTGCTGTGGAGCCAGTTACAACCAGGAAATCTGAATGAAATAGCTACGGCTATCATGTTTTCCATGCCTATTGCTACTTTGAGCTAGTTGTGCCAGAAAATTTGAATGAAACGGCGGAGCATCTCACTTACTCTTCTACACCTCGAATTCATTGCATTGACCTAAGTTTTTCGAAACTTTTTTAACACTGTGGTGATGAAAACGAAGAGGAAGGAATTCCTCAGGATTTGCAAAACTTTGATCAAATTGAGAGAAAGAGAGGCATGCTAAGCCCTTAATGATTGAAATCATGTTTGTTAACGTGAATACTAAGAAGGACCCTGGCTTGATCCAGATTGGTTCCGCACTATCTTCAACGCGAGCGATTTGTTGCTTTCTTATAAAATTTTCAAAAAAAAAATATTTTGCGCAGTCCTGCGAAGACCTGTGTGGAATCGCTCTTGAGATTGTGCAGCTTAGGATCGCTTTCAGCCTCAAGACTTGAGCCCTTGCTTTCAAACCTTGGACCTTAGTTCAGAATGTTCAACGGTCAACTACAACATGAGGCCTGCGTGGCCAAATTTGAAGCAGCCCTCAAACAAGAGGCCAAGAAAGTCAGATCAAGAAGATCGATCTTATCAGAAGAAGCTTGCGAAGCTAGAACAGAAGCACCCCTCGAACTAGGGGCAAAAATGTCCGATATGCTCGAAGAGCCGAAGATGGATCCTTCTGCAAGTCAATACAACAGCCACCCTCCCAGATACGGATGGCTTCGAGATCCTAAAACCATTTGGCATGGACTTGTTACACTTTTACCCTTTGAGAGGCTTGCTGGGCCGAAAACCCGAAAGGGTGACCCAGGCAAAAGTTAGAGCAAGAAAAAGAAAAGAAAAGAATACAAAAAAATGAAAAAAAAAGAGAATGAAAAGATTTGAAAAAAAAAATGAACAAAAAAATGAAAAAATGAAAAAATGAAAAGGGAATTGAAAAGAAAAGAAGAATAAAGCTCGCAAGGTTGAAAACCCGCAAAGGGCGGCCTTGGCAAAAGTTAGAGCCTAAAAAGTGAGGGTTAATACACGAGTGTACGTTAACTGGAACTACGTAAGGCATGATTTCCATGTTTGGGATATGTAGGCAACTTTATCCTGAAGTCCAGCCCCCACGCACTTTCAAAGTGACTGTGTCCATATATTGGTTTTGACCATCTTCGTCTTCTCTGTATCCGAGAGTTCGGTTGCGATCATCACTAATGAGGACTGACTATAGTATGTTGCGGCGTTATCCAGACAAGGGACAACTTTCCGTTACCATGAGTCGCCATCCAAACCAGGGGCAACTTTCCGTTGCCGTGCTGTGCCCTTTGGAACAAGGGGCAATTTTCCATTGCCTCCGATCCGAGGTTGTGCATCTCGAAAGTAAGTTCCGTGCTCATTGAGCAGTGATCGTTTGCAAAAATAGTTTTTGAGAATTTTTTTTACTGAGGTTGACTATTTTCTCGAAAATTATTCCATCCTTTCCAAAACTGGACCATTTTCTTGGACCCAAAAAATGAAAATTTTCAGTGCTCATAGTCTGACTTGCACGATTTTAAATCAGAAAATCGAACAAATATGTTAATCTAACTCTCATTTGGTTAAAATTGTTTTAGTAGAAAATCAAAACAAAAAATGGTCAAAATGATGAACTAGGGGCACAGTTGAGTCAGGCTTCCTGTCTTTTCCCCATCGCCAGCATACTTGCCAGAAAGGGCACAGCTGAAGCTGTCATTAAAGGGCTGAAAACTCTCTCACCCTCCGAGCAACGAGGTATCAAACCAAGTGCGAAGCACGAGTCGGAATGGATTAAGATACTCCATTCCCGCATCCGGAGCATCGACTAGACGTCGCCGGAAGAAGTAGCCGCGAGCTAACAGTGTTGGGCTTGAACCCACAACCTCTTGTTTATTCACCGACCATATCTGGGGAGGGATGAAAAATGAGAGAGTGAAGAATAGAGAGGTGTAAGTCGAGAGAAAAGTGAGCAAAAAGGGGTTTTAAGAGAAAAACCGAGCCTGAGGGTCGAGTGATGTGAGGATCACAAATGAGAAGAGGGTGGGAAACAATACCCGGAGAAACTAGCTCCTCGCAAACTAAGAGGTCTCTTGTCTTTTATAACACGTCTGCGTGTCATGTCTTTTGTTTTGACTGTCTCGATTCTTGTCTTGAGTCGTCTCGAGTGTTACTCGATTTGTTTAGGTTGAGTGCCTTTTTGTTTTCTCTGTTGAGTCGTTTTCGCTGTGTTCTGTTGTAGGCTCAATACCCGGTTGAAAACCCTTTCCTCAAATCGTTTTGTGCTTAGAGTGTTGTGCTATTCCCCACATTTGTGCAAAACATAATTCGGTTCTTTCATAAAACTGCAGGGTCCACCCCCGATAAGTGTGAACAGAAAAACCTGGACCTATCTGAAGCTTTTGGGTTCCGGATTACGAAGCAAGAAATTTTAGAGCATCTGAGTGTGTTTCAACTTCTGCAGAGTTCAGAATGAACCGTGTATTCAGAATGAGCAATATGCTGTTGTGGGCTATGAGTTCAGAATGAGCAGTTTTCAGAATGGGCTGTGTGTTCAGAATAAGCAATGCGTTGTACGAACTGTGTGTATAGGTTATATGTAGAGTAAACCAAGCACTGTGTTATGGGCTGTGTGTTCAGAACGAGCAGTAGGTTGTATGAGTTGTTTTTGTCATTAGCTGGTTCACTACCTGGTTATTACAATACAAGTGTTTGATTTTCAGACAAAAGATCAATCTCATTTATATTGTTGTGTAATATGATGCGATGCAATGTATGAAACACACAAATGTAACACTGTTTCAGGCAAAAAGTTTGTTTCATTTCATCATCTTTTCAAGTACAAAGTTTCGAAGAAAATAAAACCTGTCTGTGGCAGTACAAGGTACTCAAGCTACCAGCAAAAAGAAAAAGTAAAACAACAAGAAGAAAAGCAGCAAAAATCTGGATCAGCATCGATCATCTCAGGCCTGAGAGTCTGTCCTCATCCTCTTCCTGGACGAAGGTCCAGGAGCATCATTGTCAGCACCATCATCTGAGCCCGAGTCTGAGTCATCTCCAGTCTCCTCCTCAGATGCCTCCGCCTCTGTCTCTGCCTCAAACTCGTCATCATTTGGGATCGGTTCTTGAGAGCTACTCCCAACATGAGTGCGCCCCACTTTGGTGCGGGGGAATACTGTGCCACCTCGCCTTCCTCTTCGAGCAAGAACAGAAGGCCCAACTGGAGCACCTCCAGCAGTAGGAATCTGGAATGGAGGCTGAAAAGCACGAATGGAAAACGCATCAGTATGCTACGCAAAAGCAAAGTATGAATGCTGTGAGCAGTGTATCAGTACAGAATACAGTGTATGAGTACAGTGTACGAATACAGAATGCAGTGACTGAGTGCAGTGTATGAATGCCGTGAGGGCCGTGTATCAAGTGCTGTTTTGATAAGTGCGATACATCAGATTGTGTAAAGTTTGAGTCGGTGGTCAGAAAGACTTACCGGGATACTGTAAAGGGCCAGCAGGTCTAAGCTCCGCTGGAGCATCGCCATCATGGAGGCATTCAACTCCAGGGACTGGCGAGTGTACTCGGAGGAAGCCTGCAAAGTGTTAGAAGTATCAGTATTCTGCGGAATATCAAGAGAAATGAAATGAAAGGACTGTACAAAATGCAGTAGTACATACCGGGGGCAAGTCGTAGAAATCGACCAGCTCGTGATCAGCCGAAGGGGGAGCGATGGGGATCTGATAAGTCTCCCCATTCTGCCCTCTATATGTCATCATCGTGGGCAATGCCAGCCATCCAACTCCCCGCCCTCTCCGAGGCCCACTCCTGCCATGGGCCCGACCCATCCTAGGTGCTCTTGCCCTTACTCCCGCTCCCGCTCCAGCCGCTGGCGCCACAGGCCTCTCTCTCTCAGCTCGACGGCCACTACTCAGAAGCCACATGATGTAGGTCTGGACGTACTCTGCATAGTCGCCCTCACCTTTAAAGCCCTCCGCCTCACATCCGATCGTGTAATCGGCCGTCTCATGTGGGGGGTATCTCTCTGTCTGCCTCATGTCGATAGGAGGTGGACCCGGGGCTATCTGCTCTAGTAAACCTAAGGTCTGGCGCAGGAAGCGCTCGCCCAGGTACCAAGCCCGACAAATTGGGCCCTCCAGCAGAATCCTGTACCGGGCAGTCTCCTTAGCACCAGCATACCGCTCCCGAACTGCGGCTGGCAATGGAGCCCAAGGCTGCAAGGTGATCTGTAAATGATACACAGTTGGTTATTTACTGTTATCGAAAGAACAATGCAAAACGAAGCTTGAAATAAACTCTAAAGTTGAACATACCTCTGCGGCGATGATGGTGTCGAAATAGCGGCGGAAGAATATGAAAAACTCCCAAGGTCTCCGCACGCATCTCACGTCAAAGCGGCGGGAGAATGGAACGCCGAGGGGGGTCTCCTCGTCCGGCACTGGGGCAAGCCTCGGGAAGTAGGCATAGACCCACAACTGCAGAGCAAATATCAGTATGCTTATCAGATGGAGCAGAATGCAGAATAAAGTAGAAATTCCAGAACCGTGTATTGTGCAGTGTATTGTACAGAGTGTACAGTGTGTGCAGTATACAGTCAGTGTAAAGCAGATTGCATGTTTACAGTATGTGCGGTGTATAGTCAGTTGGCATCAGATTGTGCAGTATGTGAAGTATTGTGCAGCATACAGTCAGTGTAAAGTAGATTATATGTGTGCAGTATACAGTCAGCGTGAGGCAGACCGCAGTGTGTGCAGTGTACAGAGTACAGAAAATGTAAAGCAAAAATGTAAAACAAAGAAAGAGGATGTACCTCCCAAGCCCGCCAGTAGCCTCCGAGCAACTGTCCGCTGAGGCGAGAGGATGAACTCATGTAGCCGTACAGTATGGCCAAGCCTGCGCCACCCCAATCATAACGACGGATCCGCGTGACGTCCACTAAAGCGCTCAGCAGACAGAGGGCCACAGTGTTCACCCGGTCGGCGAAGAGGGTCGTCCCCAGCAAGAACATAAAGAAGCTGCGTGCATACTGCTCCGCCTCTTCCTGAGCTATCGGCGCCTCCTCAGATAAGGCTGGCTGAATCCTGAAGTGGTCCTCGAACCACGAATATTTGACAAATCCTGGACGGGCAAGAGGCGGGAGGTCGCCAAGCAAGTTCATCTGAGAGGCCTCCCACTCGTCCATGTTTGTATAGAAGGGGATCGGATCACCCCCTACCCCGATGTCGGTGAGCATCAAGAAGTCGAAGGGAGTCATCGTCATGTCTCCCGTGGCGAAAAAGTGGAAGGAATCGGTAGTGTCCCACCACCTCTCCACCAGAGCGGCAAGAAGAGGCCTACTCGCAGTAAGGCGCGACAGTCCCCTACAGAAAGTGCTGAAGCCGGCCTGATCAGCAATATGGCGGACCGCGTCCGGTAGCTCCATATACCATCCTCTGGCGGCAACATTCCCATACCCCCGGAAGGCATGGGAATCCCCATGTATTCAAAAGCAAATAATTGCGAAGCAATATTAAATGTACAGTTTTGAAGAACAGTCAAAATTGATGCAAATACAACGTGTGTGCGCATTTTCAGATTCAAACAGATATTGAGTGTCGATGTGCTCGAAGTGAACTACAGCATATGATGTGTCAGTGTGTCTGATTGGTTCCGTGAAAACACAGCGTGCGTGCACGTTTTCAAATTCAAGCAGATATCGGGTATCAGTGTGCTCACAGATGAATTACAGTGTGTAATATATCGGTGTATCCGGGCTAAGCAGTTAAAGAACAGTGATCACCGAGTGTTCAAACGGTGACGTCCAAGTCTTGAGGACAGTCAAAAATGGGATGTCTACAGCGCCGTAAGACAGATGTAACTCTGGCTCGCACAGAAGAAGCTCTCGTGGCACGCCCCTATCAAAAGTCCTGAACTGGCGAAGAGCATCAGGAGGTAGCACGTGAATCGCCGGCCTGTACGTCACCGGATCGAACGGTCGAACACTAAGAGGCAAGAGTTCGGCCTCAGGGTCCATCTCCTGCTCCGGAAGAGTCCTGCCTCGTGGAATACCATCCGTCATGCCAAGAACGGTATGAAAAGGGCCGGAAGAGTGAAAACTGGGCAAAAATACGAAATGTCAATTGAAAAGTCAACCTCGACAGGGTGAAAAATAGCCGGAAAGGTCGGGGTGCGGAAAAGGCACAGAGATCAAGGAAAACTCGAGGGAAACAAACCCTGAATGGTGGAAATCGAGAAAGAGACACCGAAATAAAGATTTGTTCGGTTCAAAATGTTCGAAACGCAAAAGAGTTCGCGAATCAAACGATGAAATGGGCCCTAAAATCGAGGAAAACGGAGGATAGAAGGTTGGAAAATAACCTAGAGGAAGAGGGAAAGGGTTTTCGAGTTTGTGGGAAGTGAGAAATGAGGGCTATAAGCCCTATTTTTAAAGACCCGTGCCGAATTGACCAAACTGCCCCGATTCAGGCATATTTGGCCGGTCGGCCAAATATTTGGCCGATGGCATTGTTTTGTGGCCGATGGATGGCCGGTGACCTCCCCCGATGGCCGGTGAGTTTCCTACACCTTTTTTTTGGGTTTTTGATGCAGTTTGGGGCCTCCATTGCTCAACACAATGCAAGAAAATGCATTTTCGAAGCTTAACCGGTCTCTGTGCCGTGTCTTCTGTGCGTAGCACTCAAATACGTGCAAGGTGTATCCCTTTTGTATCCTTTTGTCTCTTGAGAGACTCGAAAATTACTTTACATGCGTTACGTTACAACGTTTTGTCACGAACGCGCGTTGAGTTATACGTCATTTCACTCGTATTGTCATGCTTATCATACTTGCATTGTTATGCATTTTAATATCGATCTAGGAGACCTTAAATCCTCTGAAGGTGTAAGTCCTTTGGTGTTTGTCGTGCCCGAACGACTCTTGGCGGGTTTTATCTTAGGTTGAATTGTCATGCACGCCGCACTCGCATTGTTAGGCACACACCTTGTGCATTGTAGCGCACTCCATACTTGCATTGTTATGCATCTTCTTTAGGCCGCATCATCATGCGCACCTTACATACATTGTCATGCATGATCCTTATCACACGTCGTCATGCGCACCTTACATGCATTGTCGTGCATCTTCCTTACCTCGCATTGTCATGCGCAGTTCATTTGCATTGTCATACGTGTCTCATGTGCATTGTCGTTATCATGCATTTTTCATTCGCATTTTAAAAGACAAAAACAAAAAAATGCATTGTCATTTGCATTTCAAAAAAAAAAACAACAACAAAAAAACCAAAAAACAAACATGCATTATCATGCATCATTGTAAATAGTGCATTGTCATGCATTTTATTGTAAATATTACATTCCATTGCATATTGTATATATTGCATTGTAGCTCGCATGCATTCACTGCATCACCCCTATCTATGGCTTACGCCTTTCCATGTTGAGCCTGGTCTGGTATGTGCTCATACTCTTCGCGTTGACGCACGGTTATGATATTATGTGTACGCACCTAGTGTTGAGGGTGACGACACCGTTTTTGTGTTAAACGTGGTCTGTATGTGTCCATGCCTTTCCTAAGCAAGATACGGTTTGGCGACGTGCCTTATCCATTGTAAATATTACATTCCATTGCATATTGTATATATTGCATTGTAGCTCGCATGCATTTATTGCATCACCTCCATTTACGGCTTGCGCCTTTCCATGTTGAGCTTGGTCTGGTATATGCACGTACTCTTCGCGTTGAAGCACGGTTATGATATTATGTGTACGCACCTAGTGTTGTGGGTGACGGCACCGTTTTCGTGTTAAACGTGGTCTGTATGTGTCCATGTCTTTCCTAGGCAAGATACGGTTTGGCTGCAGGCCTTATCCACTGCATCCATTGCATTTTAGCTAGTAAATATTGCATTGTACATAGCTTGCATTGTCATGCATCTTTCCTTACATGTATTGTAGTTCATTCTTCTTTACTTTGCATTGTCATGCATTTCCCTGCTGCATCATTTAGTATGTAGGTTTCATTGTAAATAGTGCATTGTCATGCATTCATTGTATTGCATCGTAGTCGCATGCATTCACTGCATCACCTCCATCTACGGCTTGCGTCTTTCCATGTTGAGCTTGGTCTGGTATGTGCCCATACTTTTCGCGTTGAAGCACAATTATGATATTATGTGTACGCATCTAGTGTTGAGGGTGACGGCACCGTTTCTGTGATTAAACGTGGTTTGTTTGTGTCAATGCCTTTCCTAGGCAAGATATGTTTTGGTCACGCGCCATATCCATTTCATTCATTACATTGTAGTGTAGTGTTTTGCATCCAGCATTAAGGATCACGATCTCTCCTGGGCAGAGCATTCCCCACTTATATCATCCCACCCAATTACTTGTATCTTGTGTTCCATCTACACACTCATAGTTCTGCATGTGTACGCGCCTATTCCACTGCTGGTATTGTGGTTTGAGGGTGTCAGCACCTTTTCTATGGTAGACGGACTTTGCATCTCCATCATCTTTATGATATTTGTGTGGTTTTGAACTGCTTATGGTTTGATCATGTTTCAATTGCATTGCATATCATTTGCATTGTTTATATATAGTTTTATATATATTGCATTATCAGTTTGCATCCATTCCGCATTGTTATGCGTTGTCACACATAGGTTGCATTGTCATGCACTCCTTCACTTGCGTTGTTACGCAGCTTAGATTACATTGTTATGCATGTTGCTAACGATATCGTACCTGTTAAGTTTTCTTTCTCTCTCAGGCACGATATTGTATGTACGGTTCATTTGAAGCAGGTGCAACCAGACGAGCCGCACAGGTATTGTATTCTCTGTGTGAGATGTATCGAGAATTGAATAATTCTCTTACATCCTTTCTGCATTGTAATGTAGCTTGGTTTTTGCTTAAAACTGTTGCATGTTATGCTTCGTTACAACTTTCTTTGCATGATCATGAGTTATGTTCGGCTTCTTGCATTGTCAGTTGCATTTTGCCCCCCGCCTTCGGGCGTATATCTTTATTGTCTTGCATGCTTTGTCTAAGTCTTCAGCCTTGTCCAAAATTGGTCGTCTCTGGGCTTTGACATTCACTTACGTCATTTTATGACTTTCGAATTCTGTCAAAGAGGGGCAACTGTAGACACCCCATTTTTGACCATCCTCAAGACTTGGACGCTTAGCTTGTTTTGTAAGCTTTGCAAGAGTGATCCTCTATAAAAGGAGGCCTTCTCCTCCCTCCTTAAGGGTTACAGAAAAGAGTTCTAGAGGTCTGAATTAGGGTTAGGTCTTGTGTATCTATCTATCTCTATATCTCCCTCTCTTTTGCTCTTTGTGTGTGTATTAAGGTGTTTTGTTCATAGTTTTGCACACAAACACCTAGAGTTACACTTTCCTTTAGCTACTGAGGTACTAAGGAGTGATTTTCAGAGTTCTTGAGTTGATCTAAGCTTGGAGAAGGGGCTGGAGTGGTCCTTGTGAAGAATGTCTTCAAGGGTAAGAACTTTACCCTTTTATTTCCCATTTTTGCATAGGCTTTTAGCCATCCTTACATCTGTTTTTGAGCTTAACTTATAACATATAAAAGTTCTGATTTTAAGTGCTTAAAATAGTTGTTTAAGGTTGTTTTGGTGTTTGGGGTTGTTTGACCCCTCTGAGGCCTTGTTTGGCCCACATTTTGTGCTATTTTGGTGAGCTCCGGGACCACCTTGTTTGGGCCTCCTCACCACTAAAATCCAGAGGGATCTGGATTTCAGTGGTGGGGATGGTGCTTTGAGGTCCTAAGAAGGAGAGGGCCATCCCTTCTCCTTGTTGTCTTTAAAAGTTGTCATTTTAGCCTCATGTGTGAGCACCATTGTTGAGTTCATGTTGGCCATGTCTTAGCTAGTATTTGTGCTTATTTTGCCATGATATAGCATTGTTTTAAGTTGGTTTAGACACACCATACTTGCTTTGCATACTTGTCTTGTAATGCCATGAATTGCCTTAACATGCTTTGTGCTTTGAGCCTTGTTTCTAGCATGTTTTTGGCCTAGCTTTATGAAGCTTTTATGCATGTCTTAGTATGCTTAAGGTCTGTTTGAAGTTGTTTTGGCCATCCATGACATGCTTTGCACAGCCACCTTGCATTTTGGCTTGTTAGCCTTGGGTGTGTGAGTGTTGAGCATGCATTACTTGGCTTGTTTCAGTGGTTTGGCACCACTTATAACATCATTTCAGTCCTTGTGGTATGCTTGTATGCTTGCATTTGATGCTCCTTTAATGCTTCAAGAGGTTGGTATCTTATGCTCCATGTTTGAACCCTTTTGCGTGCCTTTAGACTTAGGCCATTTAGATGCCATCTAGGTATGCCTTTGACCTTGTTTTGATCTGCCTTGGGGTGGTTTTGAGTCCCCATGGCCCTTTGGGACTTGCTTCACATAGCTTTGGTTTAAGCCCCTTGGCTTACCTTGAGTTTTGGACATAGTTGCATGCCTTGCTTGCATTGATAGGTTGATTTGGCATCATTTCTCATATATTTTTAGAGCTTGCTATGGTTGCCATTAGTCCATGTTTATCCTCTTTTAAGTGTGCTTAAAAGTTGCTTCTTTATGCTTAAGAGTTGGGCCATGTGTGCATGCATGTTTGTATGTGTTTTGGCCTTCATTTCCTTAGCATTTGGCCACTGTTTTGGACCTAGTAGAAAGTTGTCCATCTTGGTGTAAGTCCCTCCTTTGCATGTTGTTGCATGCTCGCCTTGTGTGTTGTTGCATACTTGGCCTCACATGTGTTGCATGCTTGAAATCACATCGTATTTAGCATGTTTTCTTCCTTTTGTCTTGGTTGCTTAACATGTTACGTGTCTTGCATGTTTGCATGTTCGCATTGCATATTGCATGCTTGTTAGCTTACACATGTTGTTACATGCCTTGCATATTTGTTTGTTTAGGTTGTGTGCTTAGTACACATTACTTGCTTTCATGCTCATGATTGCATACTTAGCTCACATGTCTAGGTTGCATTGCATTGAGTATGCATGCCTTGCCTCTTGATCAAGTGATAGAGGTTGGGCCTTATGTGTTTATTTGGTTTGCATTTCATTTGACATCAAAATGCATAACTTGGCCTCTTTGGCCATCACGCATTGAAATGCGCGATTGGTGGCCCGAGGGTCGAGGACCATCCTCCTTTGAGTCATGAACATGATAAGGAGGGTGTTTGTGCAAACATTTGCTTGAAATGCATTGCCATGCCATGTTTGCCCTCTGCTGCTGTCAAAACAGGATTCTGCAGATAAATATGGCCGGTCGACTGCATAAAGTGCCGATCGACCAATGATGGATGGCCGAGAGCTGAATATTTGGTCGATGACCCTTCTACCATGGTCGGTGATGTTTCCCCTTGGTCGGTGATGCTCCATAGTGTTCAGAGAGTGTTCCTTGGGACTTGTGCAGTTTTCAGAAGAGCAGAGCAGGGTAAACAGAGGCAGTTTGTGCATGGTGACAGATTTCTGAGCAAACCCGAGCACGCATGCATTGGACCCTCTTCCCGAGGCTGTTTTATTGCTCTCTTAGCTTAGTTAATTTTCTTAACTAGTTAAGTGGTCTGTAATAATTAATTAGCTTGTAGGTTAATTAATTTGTATTATTCTTTTTGTCCCTCCGAGTGAGGGCGAATGTGTAATAAGTGTGGGTGTGTGTGTGCATGTCTTCCAACCCCCATTTCTTTCGCCCTTTTACTTACCTGCTTTTGATGGTTAGTACTAGGGCATATTTAATTTAGCATACCTTATGCTATGCATGTGTGCATTCATTCATCAGTATTGCATGCACCGGGCTCGGCGCATCATGCTAACTGCATAGTATTTCAAATCTAACTTGAATACATGTTACTTGTTGCATTTCACATGCCATCCTAGGATTAGCCGAGCCTATTCTAGATTGCATTTTGCTTGTGATGCATTAGCCATTTAACATGGACTTGGATCATACGTTTGATTGCTAACATGTTCTTTGTTTTGGCTCGGAGTACGCTGTAAGTATTTATGCTTTAGCATCTCGCATGAGTGAGAATGTTAACATGATAGCATGCTTACCATGTGGCTATGTGCTTATGTGATATTACTGCCTGAATGCCTGTGGGTGAAGGTTGGATTGCTTGAGTTAGAACAACTCGTTGAAATCCGTATTTTAGCCTACTTGCAAGTAGCAAATTTCAAACCATTTTCCGAACAAACGAATATGCAATGCTTTGTTCCAAATTAAGCGATCTAGTCTATACTTTTGTGTTGTGCGCATCACATAGTAAGATTAGCTAATTAATCGGAATAAGAACACATAACGTTTTCAAAACTAGATATCATGGTTAGTAGAGGCCGATCTTCGGATCGGGCGAGCGGGGGTGCTCATAGCTGACCTTCCCCAATCGTACCCAAGTTCTCGAGCCGAGACAACTTTGGTGATGACGGACACGTGCCTTAGGCAAACGAGTCTGGATTTTCTAAATTCCCCCATAAAAAATATTTAGGTGGCGACTCTGTATTTGGTAAAGCAGTCTATGTTTGGCACTTCTTTCTAAAAATCTATTTTCTCAAAACGATTTACCGGATTTGGACTCTTTGGTGATTTATCAATCTCACATTGCACATTGTGAGATCAGATTAAGAACCGTGACAATTCGAGAGTCCGAGCTATAGTAAACCCACTAATGAACAGAACGGGGATTCATTCCTCCCAGGACGTTCAGGGACGTCTGCAGGTCGTTATGCAAGAAGTGGAGGAAATTTGCTCCATGATAGGACACATGGCAGTAACATGCCCGGGGGGTACCCGTATACGTTAAACAGTTCGGACACCCGAGATCTCTTTGATCTAGTTTTACGAGTGCAATGTGAAATGTAGATAAAAGTCCAGAGTTGGCAACTTTTATTGAAAATCCATTTTATTACAATTTTGTCAAAAATGGGCTGCATCATCAGATCTTAGAGTCGCCACTTAATATTTTGAAAAATTAGGAAACCCATGACTCGTGCCAAGGCCACTGTTCGTCGTAACCAAAGATGCTTGGCTCAGAACCTTAGGTATGAGAGGGGAAGGTCAATAATGAGCACCCTCACTCACCCGATTAAAGATCAGTCTCTACTAAACCATGATATGAATTTTATTTTCTTTATATGTTCATGTTCTGATTATTTAGTAAATCCTAAAATTTATTATGTGAAGCATACAAGTATAGACTAGTTTGCTCAAAGTGGAACAATTCAATTTCATGTTTGTTTGTCAAAAGGGGTTTGAATTTGCCACTTGACAAAGTGAGCTTAAAGTTTGTGAATTTGCCACTACAAAGTGGGCTTAAAACGTACAATTGTTGAATCATTCCAATTCAAGCAACAAGTCTTCACCCACAGACATTCAAACAGTTTATCACTTATGCAATTAGCTACATGGTAGGATTCTAAACATAATAAGAAAATTATGTACAAGCGGGATGCTAAAGCATAAAAACTCACATATTTACCGACGTCCCGCAAACAAGCTACTAAACAAAGTTAGTAAAATATGCATGATCCTATATACAAATCCTAATGCAATTCATACACAAGAATGCTTCTACAGATCCGGCTTCTAAAACATGACATGTGAAACATTGCAACACTTGTGATAGCACACAAAACCATATAAGAATCAATTAAAGCACAAAGATGCAAATTTAGACGAATCTAGGTGTCACACCCAGAACCCGCCCTTAAAAGTTTGGGCATGACCTATTCGTAAACGGACACTAAACCTGATATACATATCATATGGGGCCTGAACGGAAGCATTGTATATATAAAATAGCATATAATAACATACAAAACATCCATTGAACTATCACTACTATGCCAGGATCACGAACAAAACAAAAGGCAAATAAACGTATAGTGACATGCATCAGAAAATTTAGCTATATATATACAGACCCAGCCCTCAAGATTGGGCGTATAACAAAACATTGAAAGGTAAAAGGATTATACACACTTTAACCTTAGACAAACATACAGGGTACAAAACCAAAAGCTTAGTAAAACCCCATAAAATGAGCTGCCTTCAAAAGTGCCTGGACTCTCTGAGGTTGACAAAAGAGGAATGGATGCCATGGGTTAAGACTGACTTCCAAGTGGAGTGCCTACAGAAACAAACATAACATAAAATGAGCCAAGCTTAGTGAATAGTAGTACATCAACAATTTAACAACTAACTCGTATTACAATGTACATATTCAGTGCAGAGAGCATATCGTTAATTTTATTCTGTAATTATTTCCAGAACGGCCTTAGGCCCCGTTTTTAACCAGATTGGCTTTAAGCCCTTGAACAGAATAGCATTAAACCCGTATCAGAATGGCATTACAGCCCTTATCAGAATGGCATTATAGCCCTTATCATGTATATATGAATTCAAGAGGTGGCTCACACGGATTCTAGAGATGACTCGCATGGCAGCACTTAGTTCCGTGCAGCACTTTGTTTCATACTAACAGATCATACAGAATGGCCATAGGCCCAGATGTCACAGATTGGCCATAGGCCTCACAACTTTCACAAAATGGCCATAGGCCTCAGTTCACATATGTATGGACTCAAGAGGTGGCTCATATGGATTCCAGAAGTGACTCACATTGCAGCACTTAGTTCCGTACAACACTTTGTTCCATACCAGAAAATATTAGGTCCTCAAGACCGAACAATTCATATCATGCCACAGTATGAATGGGACGAATAAACAGAACGGAATAACCTCATGGTTTATAGCAAGTTAACATAAGTGTCTTACGTATATCAAAACGTTAACACAAGACGCACATATCATTAGTCTCAGAGTTATACAAAGGCACACATCCTTACCATCATTTACTTACATTCTTTGATTCATGCACTTAGTTACATCATCAACATGCGATAACAGAATGCCAATGGACATCATTAGTTATAAGTAAATCGTATGTTACAGATTAACACAGTGGTCGTACGTGTAACAAAGCATTAATAATCATTGTTTACAGAAGTACATGCGTCATTACAGTTCTATTCATGAGAATGGACCAACTCACACCATAACATGGGTCCTATAATTCAATTCTTTGACGTATAAGGCGATCCGTGGTTCTATCTGATTATTCATTTCGATAATCCCTTCTGAGCAGATATCTATATCATAAAACATGCGTCGAACCAGCTAGATTATAGGAGTCCATAATAGGACATTCAAAATATCATGTTCGTAAGCAGGGTTTACATTCACAATCCCTTCTTGTCAATCAATTGCACAGTATTAATAATTCGTATGTAAGTCGTATACAGAGTCATAAGTAACTTACAGATTGTAGCTCATTAATGCATAACCAGAATGCAAGGTAATGCCAGAGTCATGCCAATGTACACAAAGTCCTTTAACGTTCTCACTGATTTCCAAACAACATGAACATTAGCGGAATTACTCGCAAAGAGCAGAGTATTAAAAAGAATAAGTATTTACGGTAGTAAACATACGATTATAGTACTACTACTCACAGTGTGCTGGTGGAGCATTTGTTCTTCCCGAAGCGTGTCCTACACACACACGAAGTCACACATTAATTCTCTTTTCTTTATTACATTGTTTCCTGATTCTCCTAACTTCGACTAAATTTACAGACATTAAAACAATATCAAATGCAGATTTTGACAATATTAAAGGATCCAGCACATAAAACGGAGCAACTCATGTTTTCCAGCTTGGGCCGCACGTGCGGCTGTGAGCCCCGCACGTGCGGCAAAATTCCCCCGCACGTTTCTTTTAAGCAGAACCCAAACCCCGAAATTTGTCATCCTCCCGCACGTGCGGCGACAACCCCCGCACGTGCGGCGACAACCCCCGCACGTGCGGCGATTGGCCCTACACGTGCGGCCATGACTCCCGCACGTGCGATGATTCTGCATTTTTCAGTTCGAATTTCTTTAATGGTTCAACTCTTGGTGCATATTCAAGAGGTCCAACATAGAGCTTTTCATTGCTAATTCATAGTTTAAAATTCATGTAATTAAAAGGGACAACCACACACAACCTAGCTTGAGCTAGATCTTAAACCCATGAACACATTCACATGATGTAAATCCATAAACCTAACCACCTCACACTTAGTTGTAAGAAAGCATGTAAAATCAACTATAAAGGCAATCTCCTTTACATTCAAATTACATAATTATTCTCACATATACACATGAAGCCATATACTTACACAATTGGGTTCAAACATGATAATTCAAAGAGCAAGATATAATTCCTCACTAGAGGGCTCATTCAACTTCTACACTCAAGATCATACAACATCAAGAATTTAAACTTACCTTAAGCTTCAATCTCTCTTAATCTTCTACCTTGTAGAGTTCCTTCCTTGATCCTAGTCTCTTCTCACTTCTCTCTCTCTCATTCATGAGTCAAATGGTTCAAGAACCCATATACATATCTATACATATCTATAAGACATGAATAAGACAAAACTCAATCGTTTAATCATCCGAAATTGAAATTTCACAAAAATGCTCATTATTACCTAAAAATTATGCTGATCTCAAATGTAAAATCAATTTCAGATTATCAAGCCTCTAAGGCCTTCAATTTCTGATCCAAACACTTAAATTGAGACAGATACTTTTCTTTTCAACAGATATAGATCTCAAATCATAAGATCCATTGGCTCCAACTTAATTTCACATAAAATTTCACATTGAGCATTTAAATGCACAGAATTAGGAACCGAAAGTATGCCAGAAACAGATATGAGGGTCGGGTTATTACACTTTTGCGCTAAAAAATGAATTTCATCGAACATCACTAGAGATATGAACAAATTATATTTTATATTTTAAAATGAACAACAACAATGAGTTCAAACTTAAACCGTCCATTTATAAAATAAAATGCAATTTGTTCATATATTCATCGATATCTAATAAAAATGATTTTTTGTGCAAACAGACTTCACTGCAAGATTACGTGATGAACGATTTGGATCATCGTTGTGGGCTCAAAGTGAGGTCCACAAATGAAGAGATATGAAGAAAAGTGGTATGAAGAGGACCCATTTCCTAACTTTAAAGTTAATTATATCAAGACACCCTTAATTATTAGTGAACATTACTTTACTCCTTTCATCAATGAAGTTGTACATTTTGACTCTCCCGGTTATAAAAATATATTGCTTTTCCCCCCATCCAGACTACTTTTAAAAAGGTCTATTTGTATAATTTTCATAATTGAGAGAGTCAATATGTACGAATATATAATGAATACAATAAAGTGACATTTGCTAATAGTTAAGAGGATCTTGATAGCATTAACCCTTAAATTTGTGTCAAAATTAGTAAATTAATGCATTTTCTTTAAATACAAAATGATGCCAAATGAATTATAAGAAAAGTATCATCAAGCAAAACCAGGGACGATATATGGATTTGCAAAACCAGAGGCGATATATGGATTTACAAAACCAGGGGCGACCGTGATTTCATTTATTCCTATTATTTATGTCTTTTTGTCTATATATACCTCGAGTTGAAAGGCTTGAGAGAAAGAGACAGGTAGACCTTAGTTTTTCTTCGCCCCTAGTTATCTTTGCTAGACAAAATACAATAAAAGTGAGATAGAGAAACCCTAATTCTCTTCATCCCTCGTTATCTCTACCCTGTATATGTACCCACTAGAGTAGAAAGAAAGAGAGAGGAGGAAGGAAAGAGCAAGCTCTAGTTTTCATTGTCCCTCGTTATCTTTGCCGTTACATAGAGAAAGAGAGAGGGGGAGGGGGGGGATAAGGGGCAAGAGAGAGAAGAGAAGCCTCATGATACTTGATGTAATTCAATCAACGTTTCGATAAATTAGGTAGTATATATAAATTATGGAATGGCATGTCTATCACTAATTACTCTATTTTAGCATAATTTCTTATGGCTCCCTAAGTTTAATTTGAAATCTCATGTTTCACTGTAAATCTACTACCTTTTCTAGTTTTGATTGTTATTTGTTGATTTGTACCTTGTCAAACTCATGATCCTTTTCATAACACCTTACCTTTTTGTAGATCTAATTTTTCTTACGCGAATTATCTAATTTTTATGCAGAACAATTGTTTCCATTCCAAGAATATACCAATTGTAGCATGAAAGAGTTATCAAATGGATCAGCAGGTAACATACAAGACTTGAAGCCACCCATTTCCTTTTACAAATTCCTTATCACTTTTTAAAACTTATTTAATTAGGAATGTAGGATTTATTGTAGATCTACATGATTACTATTATTTTATAGATTTAATGCTAATTTCAGTGCATTTTCTTTTGTGTACCTTTTGTATTTGTGATGTGCAAGATCAATTCATTTTTTTTTTTTAATTTCTTGATTTGGAATTTTAAAGCTTATTTAATCTAGATTTTTCCTTTATAAAAACACAAAATTTGCAACCATATTTGGTGGTACAAATTGTCTAACTTTTTTATAAAAAATATATATATCAATGGTGTATTCAAATAAGAGTTGGTCTTGTATGGAGTTTGTGAATTGGACCGGTCTAGTTTGGGTTTGTGGGTCTACCATGGGTCATATGTTGATGATTTGATTCGTTGAACTCTCGAATCTAAGTGTATATATCATTCACACAAAAAAAAAGATATTTATCTAAGAATTATAGTCACATGATTGGGAACATGTGACTATGGATTTCGTTGTTGGCCTACCTCGGACTTCCCGCGGTATGGATTCTGTTTGGGTTGTAGTTGATAGACTGACCAAATCTGCACATTTTCTGCCTGTCAAAACTACATTTACTGCTTATAGATTGGCTACTATTTATGTTGATGAAATTGTCCGGTTACACGGAGTTCCGGTGTCCATTGTGTCAGATAGGGACCCGAAATTTGTATCTAGATTGTGGAAGAGTTTGCAGGAAGCTATGGGAACAGAACTAAGGTTCAGTACTGCATTCCACCCGCAGACAGATGGGCAGTCAGAACGAACGATACGGACTTTGGAAGATATGCTTCGCATGTGTGCTTTGGATTTTCAGGGGAGTTGGGAAGACTATTTGCCGCTTGCAGAGTTTGCTTATAATAACAGCTTCCACTCCAGCATCGGTATGGCACCATACGAGGCTTTGTATGGTAGGAGGTGTAGATCACCTATTTGTTGGACAGAGGTCGGGGACAGAGCTTTGCTTGGGCCTGAAATTATACAAGACACCTCTGAAAAGATCAAAACTATTCGGCAAAGGCTCAAAATAGCTCAAGACCGATAGAAGAATTATGCAGACGTTCGGAGAAGACCTCTTGAGTATGAGGTCGGCGACCATGTGTTCATCCGTGTTTCTCCGATGAAAGGTCAAGTCAGATTTGGAAAAAGGGGCAAGTTGTCGTCCCGTTACATTGGGCGGTTTCAAATTTTGGAGAGGCTTGGTCCAGTTGCTTATAGAGTTGCTTTGCCACCGGGATTTGAGCAAATCCATAACGTGTTTCATGTGTCGATGTTGAGGGGTTACCTCCGAGACCCGTTACATGTGATTGATTATCATCGGGTAGCTATTGATGAGAATGTGGAATACGCTGAATGGCCAGGAAGAATTGTTGACCGACAAGTGAGAGAATTGAGAAACAAGTCCATCCCAATGGTGAAAGTGGAATGGAAAGAACACTATAGGACGGATGCGACATGGGAAAAAGAGGAGGAAATGCGTCCACCCTATCCACATTTGTTTCCCGACGAAGGTAAATTAAGTTTGGAGGACCAAACTTCCTAAAGAGGGGAAGACTGTGACACCCCTGTTCTGTATTATGCTAATTGGTCTCTAATACGAATGTGATTAAATGTTTTGAGATGATTGTGTGTGCCATTATGTGAATATATGTGATTTTGAAGTTCTATCTATTCGCCGTGGGAATATCTATTTGAATAATCTGCTTGGGAAATTAAATTGAGGGCCTTAACGGCCACAGAATCTGAAATCGATTACGCCATTGTGATTGACATAATTTTTAGAACCTACAGTGAAATTTAATTGAAAAATTGATTTGGATCAAAATAATTCGATTCAAAACGATTAATTAGTGCCCAAATGGCTTTATATTAAAGTATTGTGTGAGTGGGAGCTTGTAAGGGGCTTTATACACTCAAACTCCCTCTTTAATTCTCATTTTGGCTGATATACATTCTAAGGAGAGGAGAGGGCCGGCCATTAGAGAGAGAGAAGGGAGAAAAATCTGTGTTTGATCTTGAAGGCTTGGAAATTTGAAGTCCAACTCTAAATTAGACCATAGATTGAAGGAATTGGGCTTCTAGGTAAGCCATTGACTCTTGAATTCATAAATTGATCTTGTAATCTTGTAAGCTCAAAGTTTAATTGTGATCAAGAGCATGATTTAAATTGGTTTTGGTACGATGTGGTCATGCATGCATAAAATTGCTTCTAAATTGCCATAAGTTGCATAATTTGTCAATTAAGCAAGATTTGAAGTTTGATCATGCATGCAAGCTTGGTTTTGTTGAGCTTTATGAGAATAGGCACTACTTGCATCTTTTGAAAGGGGATTGGAGCTAAAAGATTGCATGCATGTTTGATTAATGAACTTATATGAGGTTTGAAAGCTTGAACCATGAGTTTGCAAGAATGTTGATCTACTTTGAAGAAATGTGACCATGATTTTGAGTAATTGGCCTCCTAATACTTGTATACTCATGGTATGTAATATGTTTGCATGTTTGGGAACCAAGATTTTGAGTTTGGAACCTTTGGAGGCCGTTTGGAACTCAAGAGCACATTTTGGGTTTTCCAGAATTTTGAGGTTCGCTCGAGCGGGATAACCTCCGCTCGAGCGTAATTTTCGTGCTCCCAGCACTTTTTGTAGAGTTGGATTTCCGCTCGAGCAGGGAGCTTTTGTAGACAGGCTTTTCGCTCGAGCTCCCTAATTTACGCTCGAGCGTAATTTTGAGGTAACCAGTACTTTTGCAGGCCTCTTGGGTCCGCTCGAGCGGGGACCTTGTTTTCTGAAATTTTGTTCATGCGTTCTGTGTTTCGTTTTCCGTTCTCTTTCACTTGTAATCACTCTTAGGCATGTGTTAAGCGTTGTAAATGAGTTAATGAGATAAAAATAAAGCCTAAAGAGGAATATGTGAATTAAGGAACGGGTTGAATTGTTATTGATCCTTTTGTGTTTATGGAATGTGTAGGGTCAAGCTCCGGGGCGAACCCACCAACCGATCACTGTGAGTAATATCAATATTCGAAAGCTTGTCAATGTCAATTGTTTATTCCCTTATAAACTTTATGAGTTGCTAATTGGGATTGTGGACAAAAGTCTGACATGAAGAAATGAATGGACCGAAGGTCGTTTTGATAGAAATGAATGGACCGAAGGTCGTTTTGACAGAAATGAATGGACCGAAGGTCGTTTTGATAGAAATGAGTGGACCGAAGGTCGTTTTGACATATATAAATGGACCTAAGGTCGTTTTGACATGAATGAGTGGGCCGAAGGCCGTTTTGACATGAACGAGTGAGCCAAAGGCCGTTTTGACATAAATGAATGGGCCGAAGGCCATTTTGACAAAAATGAGTGGGCCGAAGGCCGTTTTGACATAAGTGAATGGGTCGAAGGCCGTTTTGTCATGAATGAAAATCTGAATGGGCCAAAGGCCAGAATGTTTGGAACTACAGTCACTTGATTTGAATTTCGTATAGTTATATATCTGTTAAATAGAAGTATGAATTGGGCCCAAGGCCGTTTGGAGCATGTTGTTCTACATATTATTATGTAACCTCTGTATTTGATATTATTCACTGGGCTATCGCTCACACTCATTCATGTGTTTGTAGGTGAGCCAAGAGAAGTCCAAACCCAGCCTCAGTGAAGTCTGTCAGGAACAACAAAAGTTTTGGAGGGTCAGCCCTTGTGTCTCACGCACGAGACCCATCCTTGCCACTTTGTTATGTATTTATATTTTGTCTTGTTGGCAAGGACTTTGTGTATATCTGTATATAGTTTTGTTATGGGTTGACTCGGTTTGGATGATCCTGTCTGTAAAGGATTTTATGGTAATGTATTTTGATGTGGGTTATTAACGTACATGTATATGATTTGTTTTAAAGTGCATATAAGCATGGCTCTATGGACAAATTTTTTAATTATTGCTTCCGTTTGGCCCCTTTACTCTGTTGAGTTATATCTGATTTTGGTTTGAGGCCATAGATAATCTCAGGATTACTGGCTGGTTATGTCCTTAACCCATAGGGGCGGGTTTGGATCATGACAGTCTAGTTACCCTCATGTTGATCCAAGAAGGGCTCTTTTGTTGCATACTCAGCAAACAATTGGTTCCATGTCTGCATATGAGAACCAAGTGATGATAGATGACTTGCTGGCTTTGTTTGAGAAAGCCAACATCAAACCAAGCCAATCAAGAAGGATTGCAGATGAAACTCAGGTAAGTGAAGCACAATTTATACCACCTGTGACCTCTCAATAGCATGAAAATGTAAATGAACGTGTCATTTTATAGACCATCCACACTCCAAGAAAGATATGAGGAGGGCAACTAGAAATAATAGAAATAATATGGGAGTAAGACTTGGGGGGCAACTAAGGCCACAAATGTATGGTACTCCTACATATGGTATTCCTGCATTTGATGGGCCTGGTTACCATGAACAAAGAAATAGGCCAATGAATCAAGTAAGGCCTCAGAATGCACAGGAACATGTCATACAATAACCCTATTATGAACCTAACATGATGCATCTAAGGCTTAGAGGGCCTGGTCCTCCTTTTCCTTGCTTCCAACCAGAAGTTCAAGGAGAGAGACAATAGCAACAACATTTAGACCCTTAGGTTAATAATAGGCAGCAAATAATGAACATCATACAAGAAATGTATGGTCCAGGCTTGAGAAGGCCAGATAAACCAATGTTTAGGAGCCCTTACCCTCCATGGGTGGAAACAACTGACATTCCAAGAAATTATAGGATTCCTGAGTTTACTTTGTTTATAGGAGAAGAGAGACAGTCAACTATAGAACATGTAGGCAGGTTTATTCTTCAGTGTGGAGAACCTAGTTATGATGATAATTTAAAACTAAAACTCTTCCTTCATTCTTTGTCAAAAGTGGCATTTACATGGTTTATTAACTTGCCAGAAAATTCTGTCCATACTTGTTAGTTTCATGCCCAATTCTTCAGAACTGAGCCTAAAGTGACAATGGTGGATTTGTCAAATTTTAAACAAAAGCAAGGAGAAAGTGAAGAACAGTACATTGACAGGTTTAAAAAAGCAAAAAATAGATGTCATGTGTACATGCCTGAAATAGAAGTTATAAGGTTAGCCAAGAATGGTTTAGACTTTGAACTTAGGAAAAAGTTTGAAGGCATGATGTTTAGAGACCTGTTTGAGTTGTCTTCAAAGGCAACTAGTTATGAGGCCATTCTTAGAGAAAAGCAGCCTCATTGGGAACTTATTATCAAGAAGTTGAATTTGATATGGATATCGATATAGATGTTACTCAAGTAATAGATAAAAAACCTGTGATTTGTGAAACATTAAAGAAAGCTGACAAACCTGTAAGTATGCCAGCAACACAGCCAACCAAAAAGAATGTGACTGTATCACATAGGCAGTCTTCTTTTGATTTATCAAAAGCAGATGCACTATTTGATGAATTATTAGCAAATAAGTTTTTTACTTTGGCTCCAGGCCACAACATTCCCAAAGAAAGGGACAGGGTTGGTAAAGAGTATTGTAAGTGGCATAATTTTTTCAGGCATTCCACTAATAATTGTGTTACATTTTGCAATTGTGTGCAGGATTTGATTCAGAAGGGAATGTTGAAGTATGCTGAAAAACATTAAGGGGTCATGGTAGTTGATGGTGATCCATTTTCCAATATTGTGTAAATTAATATGGTATCAACTGATTTTCAGTCAAATGATCAAAAGAAAAAGGAAAAAGACCCTAGAGTTCTCTTGGTAGATTTAAAAAAACTTTATAAGGAGAGAATAGAAAAAAGGGCAAAGGAAACAAAAGGGAAAAAAGTTCAAGAAGAACCTAGTGAGAGGTTCATTTGTTTCAGGTGTGGTACTGATAAAGAAAAGGCTAAGGCCATTGTGATTAATGGAATTCAAAAAATTGGAAAAGATGTTAGCCTGAGGTTTAACACTATGGGTAGTGGTGATTTGCAAATTTTTGATAATGATTGTATGTTCTATGATGGGACAGATCCAGGAATATTTGGTCCCGCAGAGAACTATGGCAAGGATAATGCTCCATTTTTATTCCAAGGAGCTACTGTTCATCCATGTTTTGGTAGATCAAGCAATTTCAAGGCTATGCTCAAGCAATACAAGGGTGCTAAATCCTATGGAAGTCTAAAGGTTGTGACCAGGTCATACAGTGGCCAACAACAGCAGTCTGGTTTGTCATACAGTGGTCATCAACTTGCGGGAAGGCCATATGGAGGGCAACAACAGTTTGTAAGACCATTTGGAGGATTTCAACAGCAACATCATGGCCCAAGAATGAGGCTAGAAATACATCCAGTTCAACTAAGGATGGTGAAGCCACCAGTACCATCTCATCTAGGGTGGCAAGGGGTTTCTCACCCAAAGTTCCCAATGAGTGGTTGGAGGCAAATGGGAGAAATAAGAACTTAGAAAAGGAGAGAACAAAGGAGATTACATGCTATGATGTCTACAGCTACAGGTGATAGGCCAGCTGGAAGACAGGATCTAGTATGGACTAGAGATGGATTGGTTCCTACTGCTGGAGCGGTAGGGAAGGAAATGAAGGTTTCAATTTCTAGAGCCCATCCAGTTCAGCCAATTTAGCTTTTGAAAAGGAAAATGAATCCCAAAAAGACAGATGATAGACCTGTTGGGAAACTCTCTGAAAAGGCTTTGCTAAGGCAGAAGCTGAAAGAATTAGAGAAAGATCTAATGTTTGATGAAGATAACAGTATTGAGAAAGATGTAGCAATGAAGGATGATCAGGATTAGGAAATGGTCACTGATAACATGAATATTAATGAGGAGGTTAAGGAAGATGAAGTCAAGACAAATAGCTCTGATGGTGACTTTGGAGAAAAATTAGCTGCTATTCATTTTGGTTCTTTACCTCCATCCAAAGAGTGTAGCATGATTATGGCCATCCCTCAGAGATTTCAGGCTAGGCCAAGCCAGCTAGATGAATTGGCAGGAGATGTTGAAGATCTGACTGAACCAACAGTTCAGGTAGCAGTGGTTGAGACACAAACCAAGCCACTAAAGTCAATTGAGGTGGTTAGGTCTATCGATGGGGAGAAAGTTGCGCTGAAAAAACCAGAGGTTAAGCTCATCAGGCATCTAAGGCCTTTATATGTCAGAGCTTATTTAGAGGAGGTCCCAGTAGAAAGGGTTTTGATTGATAATGGAGCCATTGTCAATATTCTTCCTTCTAGGACACCGAAAGCTATTGGGAAATTTGTTGATGACTTGCTCCCTACTGATGTGAACATAAGTAATTTTGCTGGTGGATCATCTGAGGCTGGAGGAGTGGTGGCTTTACAACTTCAGGTTGGTTCCAGGTCAATGGGAACAACTTTCTTTGTAATAGACTCCACTTCGAACTACAATGTGCTACTAGGTAGAGATTGGATACACTTTAATGGTTGTGTATCCTCTTCTTTGCACCAGGCATTGATTTTCTTAACTAGTTGTGGTAAAGGAGGGATAGAAGTTTACTGGGTAGATGCAAATCCCTTTGTTGCAGATGTTAATAACATAGAAGCTGTGTTATACGATGAGGATTTGGGTCTAGTTGTGATTGATGAAGTAGAGGTTAAGTCCCAGGGGAAAGATTTGACAAAGAAGAATTCAAGGCCTTCATTGAAGAAGGTTTTAAGCAGATAGGCCATGAATTGGCCAAGCCAAGCCTAATGCAGAAGCAGAAAAGGCCTGTGATAGAAGAGGTTGCTGAGGATGAAGAGTAATGCAAGTACAAGTGATAGAAGAAGACAAGCTGGATGAGACAGCTAATGTAATTAGATCTACTTTTTCTAGGCTTTTTTATTTCTTCTTAGAAAGTAAGTTTGGTGCTAACTGTATGCCCAATTGTTTTTGGGCAGAATGTGTTATTGACAGTAGCCCTCTGAGTTATAAAGAGGTGCAACTGGAGTATGTGAAGGATGCTCCTGCCAAACTTGATGACCTCAAGGCAGATGTGCAGGACCCTTTAGATGAATATAACTTAGGGAGTAAGGCCTGTAAAAGGCCCATCTATGTAAATGCTAATTTATCTAATGAACGTAAGAGCAAGCTAGTTGGTTTGCTTTCTGAGTATGTGGATTGCTTTGCATGGACTTATGAAGAAATGCTTGGATTAGACAGAACATTGTTAGAGCATAGACTCCCAATTAAAGGAAATTTCCTTCCTCATAAACAACCTCCAAGAAGGATGACCAATGAAGTCACCTTATTGGTTAAGGAGGAAATTGAAAGATTACTCAAAGCAGGTTTTATTAGAACAGCCAGGTATGCTGAGTGGCTGTCTAATATTGTCCCTATAATGAAGAAAAATGGCAAGTTAAGAGTATGCATAGACTTTAGAAATCTAAATCTAGCAACTCCTAAGGATGAATATCCTATGCTAGTGGCTAACTTATTAGTGGACTCAATAGCCAAAAGCCGGATTTTGTCCTTTATGGATGATCATGTTGGGTATAATTAGATTTTTATTAACCCAGAAGATATACATAAGACAACCTTTAGGTGTCTTGGTGCTTTGGGGACATTTGAATGGGTAGTCATGCCTTTTGGATTAAAGAATGCAGGGGCAACATACCAAAGGGCAATGAATTTTATTTTCCATGATTTGATTGGCAAATACTTAGAAGTATACATAGATGATGTAGCCATCAAGTCTGACAATTTTGATGAGCATTTGCAGCAGACATTTCAAAGAATGAGAACTTACAAACTCAAGATGAACCCTTTAAAATGTGCATTTGGGGTATCTGCTAGAAATTTTCTAGGCTTCCTAGCACACCATAAAGGGATAGAAGTGGATGCCAACAAAGCCAAAGCAATTTTGGAGGCAAAACCCCTAGCCAACAAGAAAGAGTTGCAAAATTTTCTTGGAAAAGTAAATTTTTTGAGAAGGTTCATAGCCAATTTAGCTAAGAAAACTTTAGCATTTTCTCCTTTGGTAAAAATTAAGTCAGATTATGAGTTTAAGTGGGAGACATGCCATCAAGAAGCTTTTGATCTACTCAAAAAATATTTGGCAAACCCTCCAGTGCTTATGCCCCCAATGGCAAGAAAGCCTTTGAAGTTGTATATCTCAGCTTCTGACCTGTCGATTGGTTGTTTGTTGGCTCAAGAAAATACTATGGGTCATGAGCAAGCCATTTACTACTTAAGTAGAAGGCTAAATGATGCTGAGACTAGGTATAACTCTGTCGAAAAGATGTGCTTGGCACTTTATTTTGCAGCCATTAAATTGAGGCATTACATGTTGCCTGCAAAAGTGTATGTAGTGGCACAAACAGATGTGATTAAATTTATGTTGTCCAAGCCTATCTTGAGAGGAAGACAAGGCAAATGGATACTAGCTTTAATCCAATATTGTTACAAATATGTACCACAAAAAGCGATTAAAGGGCAGGCTTTGGCTGATTTTCTAGCAGAACATCCTTTTTCCTCTGTCGTTTTAGACTTGTATGAGGTCAATGTGGTGGAAAATGAACCTTGGAAGTTAATGTTTGATGGTTCAAAAATAGATGAAGGAGTTGGTGCAGGTGTTGTGTTGATTGCACCAAACAAGCAAATGCACCAATTTGCGTATCAGTTGGAAGCACAACATATTCAGTCTTGCAATCAAGCTAAGTATGAAGCTTTGATAATTGGTCTAGAGTTGGCCATAAAATTCAAAATTAGAAGCCTCCAAGTTTTTGGAGATTCACAGTTGGTCATTAAGCAAGTTTTGGGAGAGTTCAAGTGTGTAAGTGGTGTTCTAGGGGAGTATCTAACTGAGGTCAAATGGTTGATCAGTTTCTTCGACCATGTTACCTTTACACACAGGTATAGATTAGAAAATAAAGAGGCCAATGAGATGGCTCAAGCAGCTTCTGGTTTAAAAAAACCTAAGGGAGCTCAGGAAAGGGTGATTCAAATTAAAAGAAGAAGCTTTTCTGCACTTAGAGATAAATGTAGAAATTTTTTGCCCATTCTCACTTTGGATGTAATAGAGGAGGATTGGAGGTTCCCCTTAATTAAATACCTGTCGAATCCTAGTGAAAAGAGTGATAGACAAATAAGATATCAAGCCCTAAATTATGTAATCATGGGAGAAGATTTATTCAGGAAAGCCCATAATGGGCTGACTTTGCTTTGTATTGGCAAGTTAGACCAAATGAAGGCCATGGCTGAAGCACATGAAGAAATTTGTGGAGCCCATCAAGCTGGTGACAAAATGAGATGGTTGATTAACATGTATGGTTATTTCTGGCCATCTATCAAAAAAGATTGCATAATGTATGCAAAAGGATGTTAGAATTGTTAGAAACATGGTAATATTCAAAGAGTTCCAGCCATAAATCTTCATTCAATAGTAAAACCTTGGCCATTCAGAGGATGGGCTATGGACTTGATAGGGCAAATTTTTCCAACCTCTTCAAAAGCACACTCTTATTTGCTAGTAGCTACTGATTATTTTACTAAATGGGTAGAAGCAGTACCTTTGAAAGTGGTAACACAGACTCAAGTCATTGAATTCTTAAAAAAGAATGTAATTCATAGGTTTGGCTTACCCCAATCCATAACTGTCGATCAAGGCACAATGTTCAATGGGGATGAGATTAAATTAAAGGGTTTTGCCCACAGAATATGGCATACCAATATTAATTTTCTACCCATTATTATGCCCAGCACGAATGGGCAGAGCTAAGGCAACAAACTAAGCATTGTCAAAAAAACACTTTGAAAGGATGGTCTGAAGGCATTCTACGGGATTGGCATAACCTATCAGCAAATGCTGTTAGGCTTATAGAAATTCAAAGATGAAACAGCACAGGAACCAAACTCCCATATGATGGTGTGGTTATGGACTTGATGTTGTGTTCGCCTTCAGAGAGCAACAGTGAAGATCCATCGACTGGCTTAGGCATTGATAATATTCATATGGTGAAATAGTGCAGAGCCCATGTCAATTGAAGTTTGCAGATTGTAGAGAAAAGAAGGTTATGGCATTTAAATCACTTGATAGCCTAAGAAAAGAAAGGTTGAGAGAATTACAACAAAAGGAAAAGTAGGGTGTTTTCTAAAGGAGAGTAGGTGTGGAAAAATTATTCATACAAATTGGCTTAAAAAGCCAAATTATTGGCAAATGGTCTCCAAACTGAGGAAGGGAACCATTTAACATACATAACGGTCATAAAAGGAGGGGCTGTATCATCTTTGCTTCCATAAAGTGAGCCACGTAGAGAGTCTATTAATGAAACGTATCTTAAGAAAATATTAAAGATCTATGTGGGAATGTATAACAGGCCCTGAACATGAAAAGGAACATGGCATGACAAGCTGAGTAAAATATTTGACAGAGCT
The DNA here is from genome assembly GCF_004153795.1 of Camellia sinensis. Lineage (NCBI taxonomy): Eukaryota > Viridiplantae > Streptophyta > Magnoliopsida > Ericales > Theaceae > Camellia > Camellia sinensis. Next base: position 565 of record NW_021037582.1, on the reverse strand, counting down.
GAATTAAGAGATATGATAAGATTTTCCATTAAATGCCAGCCAAAAGTACAATTCCAATAAGTATAAATCAAAATAAGATTAATTTGGTCTAGTCTTTCTGAAAATACATGGAAAGTTTCTCCAAGGCTTTGAAGGTAGTTTGTGTTTGAGTTTATTGTGGCCTGAGTTGGCTTGGCGCCTGCCTAATGGCAAATGGACCACCTTCTGCCTTGAGCAAACAGAGTTGGATTTTTGAAGAATTTGTGGTTGTCTTTGTTCCAGAAAAGCTCTTTGAGTTCTCACGTAACTGCTAGTGAGCTTCTAAGTTGCTTTTCATTCTGCTATGAGTGTTAGTAGAATTGGATAGTGAGGGCTTTGTGATTCGGTGGAGCCCTCAGTCAGAGCAGTGACTCTTTTTTTTCACATTTGGTCCGCTTTGAGTTTCAGTTGTCTTTGGCTCAGAGTGGAATTGCATTGATAAGCATGCCAAGTTGTTGGGAGAGTTCCAAAAGGCAAGTTCTTGAAGGCCTTGCACTTGGTCTGATCAAATACATTGAGGCACTAAAGGTACAATGCTTATTAGGCA
>NW_021037577.1:0-10370 GCF_004153795.1 Camellia sinensis | reverse complement strand
CTCGATTGTGTCCAGTTCTTATCTGAACCCAAAGAGTCCAAAATCTGGCAAATCGTTTTGAGAAACAGATTTTTTGAAAAAGTAGTGCCAAACATGGACTGCTTTTGCCAGAATACAGAGTCGCCACCTAAAATATTTTTTAAAATGGGGAATTTAGAACCCTTGACTCGGTGCGAAGGCCACATGTCGTCCATCACCGGATTTGTCTCGGCTCGGGAAGCTTGAGTACGATCGGGGAAGGTCAGCTATGGAGCACCCCCTTTCGGCCCGGTCCAGACGGCCTCTACTAACCGTGATATCCGTTTTTTGAAAAACTTTATGTGTTACTTAAACCAATTGTTAGCTAGAATTACATGTTATGCGCGCGCAAACAAGTATAGACTAGATTGCTAATTTGGAAAGAAACATTGCATATCCGTTTCTTTGAAAATGCTTTGGAATTGCTACTCGCAAGTAGGCTAAAACCACGATTTCATGAGTTCTTCCAACTCAAAAGCAATCCAACCTTTCACCACAGCATTTCCAAAATCAGTTTTAACCACATAAGCAATCTAGCCACACCTGTTAAGCATGCTGTCATGGTTAACATTCACACTCATGCGATATGCTGAAGCGGAAATAACTTACATAGTACTCCGTGCCAAAACAAAAGAACTTGTAGCAAACATGCATGATCCAAGTCCATGTTAATGTGGCCTAATGCACGATTACAAAGCATTGCTAGAATAGGCTCGGGCATATCCTAAACATGTCATGTGAAAATGCACAATTATCAGTTATTCAGTGGAATGAATACTGATGCAGTTAGGCGTTGAGTGGGTATGACCTGAGCCCTAATGCATGTAATTACGAATGCTGGATGCACGCATGCATTTAGCATAGGTATGCTAAATTAAACGTTGCCCTAATCTACCATCATAAGCAGAGTAAAATAAAAGGAAGAATAAGTGAGGTTGGAAGACATACACACACCCACACACAACTTATTACAGATTTGCCCTCGCTCGGGGACCGAATAAAATTTACAAATTATTAACTACGCAAGCTAATGTAAATATACAAATTAGAATTAATTAAGAAGATTAACTAATTTAGCGAAAACAGGTAAAAACGTTCTCGGACAAAAGTCGCGCCGCCTGCGCAAGCTGCCTCTCTGTTTCCTCCCTTTCCTGCCTCTGGGAGCGTTTTCAAAAACCTCAGGAACTACATCCTTGGACCAGAGTGGTATCATCACCGGCTAAGATTGAAATTTCCATCGGCTTTGTATGGCCATCCGGCAAACAATAGTTGAAGCTGTCGGCAGAGAAAATAGTGCCGGTCGGCACATTAACACTGCCGCGTCGGCAGAGTATTCCTGCGGAACTGCACTCACAGCAACAGAGGGCAAAACAAGGCCATGGCAGCACAATTCAAAGCATGTATGCACCAACCATGTCTCCTTATCATTGTAATTGACTCAAAGGGACATGTTGGCCGTTGATGTTCTCTGGACACCAATTCACGCATTTCCATGCATTGATGGCCCAAGGAAACCCAAGTATGCAACTTTGATTTCAAATGCATGCCAAACCAAAATCAAACAAATTAGGCCCTATTCCTATCACTAATTCAAGGAACAAAAGGCATGCATGCAAAATGCAATGCACCTAGGCAACAAGCTAGGAAAATTGCAACATTTGCATACGGCAATTAACTCATTGCAAGCATACAAGCATGCATTACTTATGGCAATACCCAAATGAGTGCAAAGATGGACTTAAACAGGAATTAGGCCAACTCTAAAAAAAAAGGCAAAAACAGTAGCCAAAAAGTTGGCTTAAAGAGGCAGAGCTAAATGGCATGCACAACACAGCACAAAAGGACTAAACACTTAAGCACAAATCAAACACATTTTCAAGCACCACTTGAAAGAAGGAAAACATGGGACAATTAGCAGCAAACGCATGAGCCTTAAAATCATGTTGTAGTGAGAAATGATGCCAAATCAAGTTATAAATCAAGTCAATGCATGCAAAACAAATAGTCCAAGTGTTCAAGAATCAATAAGGCATGAACTACGGCTTATCCATGACCAAACACTGGCGATGCTTTAACAACTAATAAAAACAGATTTCTAGCATGTAAAACAAAGGCCAAGGACTCTCCATTAGATGGCATCTAAAGGTGGCCCAAATTCAAAGGCAATTACACCATGGCCAAAACATGGAGCCATTGCAACACGTCCATGCATGCTTTCAAGCATTAAAGAGGGCAGGCAAGGCAATCAAACATAGCATGGAAATGGGACTGAAGATTGACATGTAAATTGATCCCAAAATCACCAAACAATGTGCAAATGTGGGCATGCTCACACATGCAACAATAATCAAGGCCAAAAACTCAAGCCCAAATACAAAATGAAGCTACTATAATGCATGCAAAGATCAACCCAAATGGACTATGGAAAAGAGCTAAAATCCATAGGCCAACAATAAGCAACATAAACTCACAAATATTTGCAAGCCTAAAACATGCTTCCAACAAAGGCTAACCACAACAGAACATATTAAGGCACAAAAAATTAGGTATTACATGGCAACTATGCTAAACATGATGAAGTTCCAAAACTAACTTGAAATTTCAGTGTTATATCATGGACTATATAAGCATGAAAAAACAAACCAAATATGCTCAACACACACTCAAGCAGTAGGCTTCCTTAAGAGGCCAAAATATTCCCTTTTCAAGGACAACAAGGAGAGGGGTTGCCCTCTCCTTCTTGGACTTCAAAGCATCATTCTTCACACTGAAATCCCTCAAGATTTCAGAGTGTGTGTTTGAGAGACCTCAACACCAAAATCCCGGAGCTAACACAAAATGGCTCAAAATGAGGCCTTTTGAGGCCTAAGCGGTATAGAGAGAAGTGGTCAAACAACCCTTCAAAACAACAAAAAACACTCTTAATAAACAATAAAAGAGGCTTAAAAATTAGAAACTTTTTTTATTGTTCTTATACAATAATCACAAAAACAGCTCTAAGACTAGTAATGAAAATGATGCAAAAATGGGAAAAAAAGACTAGGATCTCACCCTTGATGCCTTCTTCAACAAAGAGCTCCAATGCCTCCTCGCCTGAATCAAGACCAAAATTCAAAACACACTCTTTAGAACCTCAGCTCCTAGAGGAAGGTGAAACACTAGAGTGTTGTGTGCAATAATGAGGACACAAAACACCTAGTGGTGCAAAATGAGAGGAAAAGAGAGATAGGTTGTGTATGTCAACCCTAACCCTAGAAAACCAGAGCTTCTCCTCTGTCTTCTCTCCTCAAAAAATGTCTAAAGGCTCTCTTCCTTTTGCCTTAGAGAGAGCTTTCTCTCTATATGCCTCTTGTTAAAGCTTACAAGACAAGCTTTGCAAGAGGGAGATCCCTCCACAACTGTGATATGGAGGGGAGCAAAAGCAATACAGCTGTCCAAAAAAATCTGCAAAAGCAGTATGCAACAGCAATCGTGGACCGGCAAAAAAATGCTATCTTGGCCAAACAAAGTGCCGACGGCACAAAATAGTGCCTGACCGGGGCAAACAAATAGTGCCGGGCCGGCAAAACTATAGTGCCGTCGGCAGCAATAAAGCAAGACCCGTTGGTGGCATCTAGCCACTGCCAAGATGAAGGGTTAGGGCCATCGCGACAGGTTCTCTACAAGCTCGCCCCCACCCCTGCCGCCTTCCAAGGCAGGTATCCAAGTGTTTGTGCAAAACCAGCAGCTTAAAACATCGATAGTGTCAATTTCTCAGCTCGAGCTTGTTCGGAGATCCTGAGGTAAGGCCGCGAGCCGAGCAGTTGAACATCGGCCTTTCCGTATGCCTCAAGGAAACTCAAAAACGAAGCAATAAACATAGGGATCAATTATCACCGAGTTATTCAAACGGTTGACGTTCCAAGTCTTGAGGACAGCTGTCTAAATATGGGCGTGTCTACAGTTGTCCCCCATCTTGACGAGACTCGTGAAGTCATAACAATGACGGGAAAGTTGAATGTGGCAAGCGCCCACAACCCCGGAGAACGGATTTCCTCCGCCCGACCCAATTTTCTGGACAATGGCCCGTAAGACTCTCCTAGACCAAAGAGTGTGCGGAAGAACAAAACAGGTACTGGCGCCCGGGCCACCGACTTCCAACCCTCCCAATCGGCGAGGGGGCCAAAGATTGCAAGAGGAAGTCAATGTCACAGCCAAAGCCGAGCAATAACTTTATGATCATGCAAAGAAAAGCAGTAACGAAGTAAACAATGCAACAGTTGTTTAAGCTAGCATTACCAAACTTAACACTTACAATCTGGTGCGAGAAAGGATGTAAGGAGAAGAAATATATGTGTAACCTCTCGAAATGATCGTTCTCACTTCGGAAGAAGAGATACAATACCTGTGAGCGGCTCGTCATGGTTCTTCCCACCAACTTCAAATGAACCGGCTACACATACAATATCAGTGCCTGAAAAGAAAAACAAAATCTTAACACAGGTACAATATACCCTTCAGTAGGCAACATAGGACATGGACAATGCTCAAAATGGGTTTGCCAAGACTACTGCAACCTCAAATATACAAAACAACCCTGTCATAAACAATGCAAATGAAAATCCAATGTATTTGAAACAATAGCAAGCTACATGCAAAGCATTTGAATCGTGAAATCAACCCCCCATACTTCTTTGGACGGAGCGGGTTCGGAAAGAACCACCACCGTATGTCAATAGGATTGATGGAGGGGTAACAAGTTCTGGTCGACCTCTACCATAGAAAACTGGCTCAACTTCGAACTTCTCCAATGAAAGTTATTGTAGACAGACGCAAGCCATAGCAAGTTATTGGGTGGAATGACACAAGTGGGGAAACAACCCGCTAAGGAGAAAGGACTACGATCCGAATGCACCGGGATGCAAAAATAAAACATACAACATGTAATGTGTATGGACCCAATATGGCACGCAGGACCAAACCAATCTTGCCTAGGAGAAAGGCAATGACAATACATTACAAGGCCAATGTGTCAACACAGCTAAATATAATTGGTTGCCGCAACCATCACCACCGCAACATTATCAACGTGGAATCGGAGCCAGGGATATCACCATACTTAGAAAAACTAGTGTATTAACATGAAAACAAGTTAAGGGCAACAACTACCGACCAAGACTCAACCTGTAAAGGGCATCAAGCCATATGATTGGTAAGTGTCGATGTCTAATTGAACGCATGACAATCATACAATGACACATGTGCGTACAAAATACTGCAACGGACATGGATCCCAACTGAGAGATACAATGGAATATGGCACGACAAGCCAAACCCAAAATTCTGGGTCACCTAGGAAAAAGCATGAATCACATACATAAGAGCCATGAGCCCCCATGGATTGTAACACAAAAAGGATGCCGCAACCCTCAGAGGACCACAACATAGGAATCAACTGTGGTATATTCGGCGCTGTACCAATTGAGGCTAGGCACATACAGAACTGGTGTTGTGTGGTCCCTCATTAACATGGAAAAAGTAAGGACACATACCAGACCAGCTCAACCTGGAAAGAGACGCATAGCCTTTTAGTGCGAGGAAGGAATCGACTTGCAAATGAATGCATAGCAAAACTACAAATGCAAATGTCTCAGACAATGCACTATTGATGCAATGACTATGATTGCAACTTTCCTCTTAGTGCTTACCAAAAAACAGAGTGGTAGTGAATATACTAGGTTGGTATTCGAGGATAGTCCAGAAACTGAGGCACCCGAGTGACATGCCGTCTCAACCTGCCTAGTAATGTGGGTACTCATTTCCATGACAGATTTGGCCAAGCCTGAGGGTAAACCTCTGGGGTAATTTAAAACAAGTTATCTTTTAGTCTCGGAACTCGAATCCGACACCAATTTGTTTCGAGACATAAGAGGGACCGTTTTCGAACTCCTCGTTATCCACCGTCCCAGTTGGTCTCTAGGAACTCAATCGTCAAAGCACAGAACCTGCGTGGCCCTTACCTGCTAGTACCCACCCGATAAAAAGTCTTGGTATCGCCGGCACGAATCATACACATCCGAAGGTGATATGCATACCTTCCAAAGAGGATTTAAGGTCTCCTAGACCGGAAAATATGACAAAAAATGTATGCATGGACAATGGCATGTGATTTTTCTTCTTCTTATATTTTGTAGTATTGGACACAAATGATTGTACTGAAAGCATGTTTGCATGAGATGCGCTGACATCACACGTGGCTAAGATTGTACAAAGCAATCGGTCTTCCGAACTGTAGCACGAGGTCCCACGCGGGCGCTGTTACACTATGTCATGCTGAAGGTGTCCCATGCGGCCAAATTTATCAGAAACAGCATCATCTGCTGATATGGGGTTCCAAATGAGATCATATCAAATAACAGCTCACATTTCAAGAAAGAGATGGTGGATCTTCTTAACAAATACAACGTGACTTTTCATAAGTCATCGACATATAGACCACAGACTAATGGAGCTGTTGAGGCCGCTAATAAGAATATCAAGAATATCTTGTGGAAGATGGTGAAAACATACAGAGAATGGCCTGATAAACTGCCATTCACGCTCTGGCGCTACTGAACCTCAATCCGAACATCTACAGGGGTAACCCTCTATTCTCTCGTTTATGGGATGGAGGCTATTTTGTCAATTTAAATTAAAGTGTCGTCGCTACGAGTTATGGCCAAGTGTCAAATAGCGAAGGCAGACTAGCAGCAGAGTAGATTTGAGGAGTTAATGTTGTTTGATGAGAGAAGACTAAGGGCATTGTATCATGTCCAAGGCTATCAGCGTATAATTGCAAGGGCTTTTAACAAGATGGTCAAGTCCAGAAATCTCAAAGAATGAGACATGGTGCTTAAGGACAACCATGCTCCCATCCATGACCCTTGGGACAACTTCAGACCCAATTGGACTGGTCCTTACATCATCAAATCTATCTGGTCAGGAGGGGCGATCATCCTTATGGACCCAGATGGCTTGGAGTTTTCATAGCCGATTAATATAGACAAGTTAAAGAAATAATACCCTTGAGAGGCTCGCTAGGCTAAAAACCCAGAAGGGCGACCTAGGCAAAAATTAGAGCATGAAAAATTAGAAGTAAAGAAAAATTGAGCTCACAAGGCTGAAAACCCTAAAAGGAGACTTTGACAAAAGTTAGAGCTCAAAAGGAGAGAGTTAATACTCGAGTGAACCTGAATCGAACTACGTAAGGCCTGATTCCCATCTTTGGGATATGTACGCAACGTCATCTTGAAGTTCGGCCGTAACCATCTCCAACTCAACTGTCCTATTCATTCATTTTTGATGAGGCCATCTTCATTATCTGTTAGTTTGGTTGTGTGATCTTTAGTTTGGCAGAAGGGCTGGTATGATGAATGCAATTGTAGGCAGTATGATCTTTTGATTTGGGGTTGTACATCTTGAGGATTGATTCCGTGCATGTCAAATAGTGATTATTCTCAAAAATAGTTTTGAAAAGTTTTACTAAAAGTTGATTTTGTTCAAAATTTTACCATTTACTACTTAGACCATTTTGAGACCAAAAGGAAAATTTTTAGTGCTCACAACTTTTATTCCATTAATTTCAACACAAGTACATTCTCCAACTCTCTCAATTGAATTAAAGTTGCTTTTATATCATAAAACTTGAAAAGAAATGTCAAAGCAATAAACTGGGGGCATAGATGAGTCAGGTGCTCCTGTGTCCTCTACTCGTGCTTGCAGAAGCCTCTGCAGCCAAAGTCGGCCCAACCTGTGCCTCTTCTGCAAGCCAAGCCAAGCACTTGCTAGAAAAGGCATAACTGAAACTAAGGGTAGAGGCCAGAAGGTCTCTCATCCTCCAAGCAGTAAGGTACCAAGTCAGGTGTTAACCACAAAATGGGAATGAAGCCGGGTATTCTGCCACCTCCTCTAGACGGGTCTGATCGTGTCCAAACTAGCATCTAAATCAGAAGGGAAAGAAGAACACACAGTGTGTGAGTCTAATCAACTGAATGCTCGATTGACGAGACATGCAGTAGCTCATCTCGGTTAAATTAAGCCAGGGACAACATCAAACTATGTCAGTTGCAGATCCCTTGCACATCTAGTTGCACCACCATCTCTCATTGGGAAAGTCCACTAGTCATTGGCAAAAGAAGTAAGCTTGGACTGAATATTCAGGGCAAGGGTCCACCATTTTCAGCTTATCTATGAGCCATACCTTGGAAGGGATGAAAAAAAAAAGAGATTAAAGAATAGAGAGATGTACGTTGAGAGAAAAGGAAAGAAAGAGCATTGAGAGAAAATAGAGTGTGAGTGTCGAGTGATGTGAGAATCACCTATATAAGAACGGGTAGGAAACAATACTTGAAGAAGCAGTGAACTTCTCACGAACCTGGTGGTCTCTCACCGATGAAAATCATCTAAACCCATCAGGGTCTCGGCCAGTGCCAAACCAATACAGCTCTTACTCTCTTTCAGGCATTGGGCCACTTCGATCAACTGAATGCTAGCTCTGCTGTAACTAGGGGCAAGAAGAAAGTGTGCAAGCATACATAAACAGAGGGCATGTTGCCGAAAGCCTCGCCAAAGAACGTCACCTCTGTCGCTGATGTCAGAAAATCGATGAATCAACCCAGGTATATCTAGCTCCCCGTCATGAGCCAAAGATCGAGCTTTATGCCAAGTAAGCCCACACATCCATCCAAAAGCTAGGGCATCGCCAAAACGGGGCTAAGGCATGATTTCCTCGTTGCGTTGGGATTCCAGTAATGCTTGAAATTCTTCAAAAGTCAGGCATATTTCCTATGCTCCGAAGTGAAATACATGTGTAATTGGGTCCCAACACCGAACCACAGCATGGAGAAACGAAAAACAAAGTGCAGTACGGCTCAATGGAAAAAGTGCGTTTATGCCAATACCTCAGAAATTTACCTTTTCCATGCCGTCTAAAGTGGCTATCCAATCATTGAGTTTCTTGGCAAGGAAGATCTCCATTTTCAAAGAAAACGGTAGCTAAAATGAGGTTCTGGTAAAGAAATTATGGAGGAAGACCTTTTGTAGAAGATAGGGCTATGAGTAGAGGCTAGTTATTAGCCAGCTGGTGGATCACCACAGGTAGCCGACCGTCCACTTTTATTGGTCTGCCGTACACCTTTTGTGGCTGGTAGTCCATTTTTGTGGCCTAGCAGTTTGGCATTTTGGTTTTGTCCTGGTCTTTGTGTTTTGGGGTTTTGTTTTGAGTCTTTTTCTTTAGGCAAGTGTAAATAATTGTGCTTAAATTTTTTTTACTTTGTTTCTCGTTTATCAAGTTGTATTTTGTATTTTGGTCATTAGTCGGCTCATTATCCAATTAAGAATATCGTTCCAATACAAGCATATTCAAATTCAATTCCATTTTCATTCTATGCAAATGTGGTGCTCATGATGCAAAAACAATAACTATTTTCATAAAACTGCGAGGGTTTTTACCCTGATCATGGTTTTTACAAAAGAGAGTACAAGTTTTCAAAACAAAAAGTAAAACTAACTGAAGTTATACATGTTCTAAGCTACCAAAAGAAAAGAAACTAAACAGAAAGTTCAAAAATCAGTGCTAGTCGCATCAAGTTCACGAGGCCCTCTCCGTCCTCTTCCTCAGTGGAGACTCAGGGACATTGTCTCCGTCAACACCGCTATCAGAATCGGACTCTGAGCGAGAGCCAGTATCATCATCTCTGCTCCCTGACTCAGAACCAGCCTCAGCATCCTCCTTGCTCTCTAATCCCGAGCCAGCATCATCGTCCTCATTCTCAGACTTAGACTGTCGGCTCACTGCCTCCTCAGAGCCATCGGTCCCAGTATCGTCCTTACTCAAAATGGGCTTGGACTCGCTACTCCGACTCTGAGCACCTCTGTCCCTGCCTCAACATCGACGCCTGTCTCAGCTGCGTGTTGAAGCCTGTGTACCTCTCCTCCATGTCGCTGGAAGAGGTGCCGCCAGTGCTATTGCTACTACTGGTGCCCTCGGTGCAAGTGGAACCTGGAAAACAAGCATCAACATATCAAATACAGTGTATGAATGGTTACAGACTGAAGCATGCAATATGAGTATGATTTAGAAAACAGATGCAACATAGGTGTAGTGTGTCAGTACAATGTGTTAGTATATCAGAATGCATGTTTACCGTATGAGTATTGTGCATCACTGGGAATATGGCATGTTAGTATAGTGTGGGAAGCAATGCAATGCATGAGGGGAAGTGAAGTATACTTGGATACCATACAAAGCGAGTAGGATCTCCCTCCTCTACACATTAACTAGAAGCAATAACTGACAAAAGGCCTCGTGTACTCTGTAAGCACGCAGTGAATTA
>NW_021037574.1:0-13557 GCF_004153795.1 Camellia sinensis | reverse complement strand
GCAAAGGATAAATGGCAAATAAATGCGCTAGGCTTCTGAAATGGGTTTACATGTACTAACAAATAAAAGCAATACAGATGAAAATGGTCTGTCAAAATCCAAGTCTCAAGTTAAGTCTTGGAGGTATGCTTATCACCTGAACCTGAAAAATAGATGTTCGCATATAGGGTGAAGCCACAGCCCAGTAGAAAATAACTAAACCAAATATAAGCATTGAATAAAGCTACATGCATTCAATAGATGGTCAACCAAGATAACAATTAACATGCATTATACAGTCTCATGACAACTAAATAGTCTGAAAGACAGTTAGACGTTTTACTTTCCAACATTAATCAATGATGGCTCCAGAACCTTGGCCAAACTTACAACAGTAACTATATATATATATCATATTTCACATTCTCCAATGTCAACAACAAATTGAGACTTCAGGCTCAAATCAAAACACATTCATACTTCCAGTTTGATACACATTTTAGTGCTGTAATCATAAAACATCTTCAATATAGATAAGCAGCACATAAAAGTTATGCTAATGGAGTCCATCCGAGCTATCTCCTCCAAACAAAATCCGGTTTAGCGGTCCATACCCCTATCTTCCCCTATAACCGTGGACATCACCTTATCTTCCTCGCACACAAAAAATGTATGTAAACACATAACATATACAACGCACATCAACAACCATAAATGTCTGTATTTATTGATCAACAGTCCAAACTTGATGACTTAACAATTGATTTAGTTTCAGTTTATCCCTTAATCACACATGTAGTGTCTACAACAATCACGACTATCCTCCAACGGATAGCCCAAAACAGTTATTTCTAGACTTGAAAATAAATATATCAACCATTCAATAGGTGAGTGATTTAAATTAACCAATACACCATTTAATCATGAATTCGCCAATTCCAGAATAATTTTAAAATCAATTCCCCATTCCCTTTAATTTAATTATACATATTTATATTAATTAATACAAGGTTGTTTCCCAAAATTATCAATAGTAACCCCAACATCTCAATATATAAAGCCAATCTATAGAACAAAACTTATAGAATGGAGTAAGGAAATCCTACCTTGAAGCGAGAGAACTGCGAATGGAGAGAATGAAGAAAACCAAAGTGCTCCAAACCCAAGATGTTCATAAGATTAAACGGAAGCCCTCGAGTACCCACTCTATCTTTTAATCAAAGGACTTAGGGTAGAATACATCTCTAAGTAGATCAAACCTAAGAGAGAAGGGTGTGGGGAGAGGGTATAGACCGGTTTAGTGGTTTTAAAATAAAAAGAGATGAAAATATATTCCATTGAGAGAGTTATCGTGTTTCTTTTTTTTCTTATTTTCAGATATGAATCTTGTCTCAGTGTTTCGTCCTCTTTTTACGATCTTCGAGGTTGCGTCGGACACGCCCTGTAGTCTTACGGACTTGCGAGCAACTCACGTTTTCACTGAGGATTCATCGACCGAAGGGTTTTTTTTTTTTTTTTTTTTGGTGTTTGTGATCCTAAGCTCTGCCGCTCGATGCGGATTATTGCGAATTTAGACACACACTCCGAAGTGTATTTTTGCAATAGTATCAAGGTGTCCCCCTGCTTCTGATCTTATAGACGCTGGTTATTTAGTCGATTTTAGCTCAACGCTCCGACGATGCGTGGCTTTATACACTGTTGTTTTCATTTGTGTCCCGCTCGTGTTGCTGCGTCTTTTTTTCCAATCTGATCTTTCTTTCCCGCTCGAATTATAGTGCGGTTGATCTTCCTATTCACACACTATGGGTACATATCTTTGATGGTGTGTTCTTCCTTACGCTCGTGTATTTTTGCTGTATTACCAACCACCGCGCGAGCGGGACCACGTCGCTATTGGGCCATTGCGCTCATGAGCTTGTTCTAAGTGTCTCTCTCAATTTTTTTTTTCGGATACTCAACGGTGTCTCAATACTTCCCATATTTTTTCAGGTTACTGATATCACAAGACTCATATATATGGATTAATTATGGTAGCACTAACATATCTTCTCGTCTAATCATCCAGTCTTGCACACTGGAACCTAATGTCTGTATTATTATTTTTATTTACAAAGTATTTAATAATAACATTAAAACCATCATAGGCTTAATTCTGCTATATTGCGATTATGATTTGTTTGGCACTTGGAGTATTCTAAATGATGCTTTTTTTTTGACTTCTGCTTTAGCATTCTTCTATATTACGCTTGTTGATATTGATTTGTCTTAGTTTTTATATCAAGCTTTCTTCATGAGGCTATATTTTCTAAACTATAGTATCTGCTTGAAATATTGGTTATTGGTGAAAGGTTTGACTTGAGTTGAATTAATTTAGATTGTCATTTTGGTCTGATTGTCAATTTTAAAGGTACTATTCGAAAACTAATTATTCATAACTGAATCATATGTTCTATATTCGTTAGTCAAATTATAGCCTATTTTAGAGTTTCTTTGTTTTGATGTGTTTCATTCTTATCACATAGCTTATTTATTCATGCTAGCTCTTAATAAATCTCGTAACAAGAGCATCTATATGTAATGTTATTTCACTTATCTATTTATTAGTTGAACTTCTAGGAGGAGGGAGTGAGGAGCTTCTCTGCTATATGTATTGAGAAAGGCAAAGCTTCTAGAGAAAGTAAGCAGCAAAGCTAATCCCTCCATACGCTGTTGTAATTGGATTGGTATCGGCTCTAATGTCCCCATCTAAGCTGGCAGCTTAGAGGTATAATTAACTCCTAAATATATGTGTTCAAATTAAGATCAGCCGATCCCACATCTTCATAGCCTGTGGTCGGTACCCTGAACTAACTTATATGGTCGGCTCTCTTCCGACCACCTTCAAAGTGGTCCACTAGAGAACCAAAAACTAGTTCGGCATTGTTGTTGGAGATAGTATGGTCTATATGAAAACAATGCAGTGTGTGTCGCACCTGACCAGAAAGTGACCCCAAAGACCTAAAAAGTCCATTTGTCCAGACGCAGAAACTGCTGATCAGAAGGAAAGTGATCTGTTCCAGAAGAAAATACTATCCTCACTTGATGACCTCACTAGGAAATATCAAGAGGTTTGGTACCTAAAAACAAACCAATCAGATGGCAAGTACTGATGTAGTGTGTGAGTGCATAACACACGTGGTCGCAAACGACCCGAAAATTTATACTACGTTAGCATCTCAAAAGTGGTGATGTCATACTCTACATAAGTGTTCTACGGAATCAGTGTTTTCCTTACTAGGTCATAGGCACCTAAGGTTATGTGTTCAAAAAGCACAGACCAACAGAGTAAAGTTATGTTGTCCCGTATTATCATAGTCGACTCTGTGGCCTAATAGAACTTTCTAAATTAACTGAAAATCTAAGGTCTCATACAACTGGAAAGTTGTGCCTATTGACTATAAAAGTTGGTCTATCGGACGCACAGCGTAATTGAGTCTCAGTAATCTCATTTCTCTTCCTCAGCTCTTCTTTTATTTTTTTTTTTCTTCATTTCTACTTTCTTCTTTCCTTTTTCTTTCTTCACTCGCTCCATCACTTATTTTTTACCGTGGAAGTAGACAAAACCATGATTCTGGTCTACATATACGATCCATAAGCAGAAAATGTTGTTTAGAGGCTCGTGAGCGCAAGGCTTCAGCCAAAACTCTGAAACCTCAAACGAGCACAACATGCCACAGCATCACTGAAACGCTTATCGATGACGTCTGAGTTTAAGGTCGGTAAAAAACATGGGGTTTGTCTACAGTTGCAACCCCTCTTTGACAGAACTCAATCTAATTGTCTACCAACGTGATATCGGTAGTGTTGTTATGTCAAATGTCGGCTCAGTACGACTTCATTTATGACATAGACCGAAGATATCTTAGTAGATCATCAAGCACTTAAAGACACAGAGATGTGACGTACCAGACGAGTGTCAGGGTTATCGTTGCATCTGCAGAATAACATGTTACATATAGTCCATCATTCAATTTGAGGTGCATCATGCAAAGTAAAGGCTTGACGAGACGAGATTTATAGCTCTCAGACCTTACTAAACTGTAGAATATTGGATTCTAAGTTAGCACGCGAATAATTGAACCAATATATCATTAACAGTGCACTACCGATAGGATCGTAATTGTAGATCTATATCAGGTTCCATCAATATGCTCATAACACACGTGGAGCTTATCAGTCATTAATGCTGTTCTGGTGATGCGTGTCTGGTGGTCATCATCGTGGTTCAACATGTACGTACATACACCATTAGTACTACAACTCGCTCTGCTAAAGACAATATCAGAGGCAGTGGAACTAGCTCCTATTTATCGTTGAATGTGCATTGCGCACAGTAAGAGTGCCATATTGCACAGCTGAAGTTCTGACCAGACAAAGTGGGTGATTCGATTTCTGAGGCTTTCTGTTAGCGTGAACATAAGAGACTCTCATTCTTGGCCGGGTGGCATATTGCTGGTCTCCTCAATAGAGTTGGCGAGCGTATATGACTTAAGATGCAGATGAGGTGACGCAAATTATATAGCGCGTGATGTAGCAATCGCACAATGAAACACGCTTGCGAGAGGTGCCAGGATCGTATTAATTGCGAATGGTATGCTTATGTATGCAATGATATGGTACAATGTTTGCAGATACTGATGGTACGGGCGCATTGATTATAGTGTAGAATGATAATTCAACTATGCAACAAAACAGTGTGGAGTCTATTAGTTGTCGATGTCAGTGATAATCACGGTCTGATATTTGTAGTGATCTGCATAAGTCGTGCCTGCAATTACTCAGTAGATCGGATATCGAGTGCACGCCATAGACTTAGTCGTCTATTGTGCGCACACAGGACTGCGAATTGATGAGTGTTGCGCTGGCATGCAATGGCGGCTATCACAGAGACATGTGGCACGACCCACGATATTGTATCTGTCTATGCGGCAGAATTAGCGCGCTAAAGATCTATTAGTCGTGGGCCACATATCGCTTGAGCACCTGATGACAGTTCGAGGCAGTTAGCTGACTTTACTTAAGGTGGTGGAGAAGGTCACTAACGCACTTGCATGTGATCTCTAGCTGAGGGTGATATAGTATTCACTACGACTGCCTGCTAGGTGGCATGTGTTGAATCGCGTAGACGAGACACACCTTGGTATGGACTTCCACAACATCCGCTTGAATACTCATTGGTATGATGTTGTGCGCTATGGACACTTTCGAGCTCACTCAGTTAGAGCCACTAACACACTCTAGTGTAGATAGGTCCGAAATATCAAAACCACGCTCGTTATGGTCTGGCTCTACTGAGGCAGTACAGGTAACTGGGCATATTCGAAATGTTCAGAACGACAGTTTGAAAATTCGTTGGTATGTTGAGATGACAATGAGAGATCAACCTGCCTCGGTTTGCGCTAGATGGCGCTTCGCGATAGCAGGTATATATGTCTTTACGTAATATGAAGCACACCTTTAGATAAATGTGCGCAAAGCGATGATTACGGTTCTGTGTGAGGAGTCGTCTATTCTCTCACCTATGTTATTGCTAGAGTACGTTACACATGGAGATAGTGTTGGTGTCGACATTCGTGTTTGGAGTATAGTCCACTCGATAATTCCTGTCATACATGCAGCTCATTTATGATAATAGTCTCTTAGTGATGTGATAAGATCCATATTACACTTTATATACGAGCTTGTAGATATTGCATAATTATGTCATCAAGAGATAATGAGTCAGCAAAATTCATCAACTGTTGAATCGTAGTGCATCAGTCAGTTATAGCAGGCATGGTCTGCCATCTATAACCACGCTGATATTAGTTGTAGCAGAGCGTGTCACATAATTTCCATATATCACGACTTGAAGAATGTCCTGTGTAAAGGAAGAATCGTCTCATACTCTAATTACCTTTATTGTCCGTCTGAATATCGTGATAAGACACGGACATATAACCAAACATTAACCATTGCTAATGTATTTGAGCTAGAACTCATATTTTCGTGTCCAAGTGTTGGCTTGAAAAGATGTAAGCCCATAGGGCATTTAATTTGATATTACTTGTAATGTTTTCATTTAGTAATACTCTGATGAATGAGATAATGAATTGTTTTCTTTTAATATTGCATGCCAATGATATATATATATAAAGGGTTTATTTTGAGGGCGTTACATACGCAATGTCACTAATGCAACACATGCAATATGCAATGTAAATAGGTTCGTCTACTTAACATGGTATGTTAATCCATTTTGATAGCATGCGGTCTAAGCACGTATTCAAAGAAGTATTTAAATTAACAATGCAAGTTGGAATGATGAACCGAGCCTCGGCGCATACAATACAAGCAGATGCAAACATGGAGAATGCTAAGCAAAACATGATGCCCTAAACTAACCATCATAAGCTAGTAAATAAAAGGGAGAAAGATGTGAGGTTGAAAGACATACACATTATTACATTGTTGCGCTCTCACGAAAGAGAGTCTGAATGAACTAACTAGCTAACTAATTGAAGCTAAACTAATTAATTAACTATTACAAACCCAAATGAATAAATTAGCTAAGCTACTTAACTAATTATTACAACAAATTAATTAACTATTCTAGCTAACTAATTAATACAACAAATCAAAATGAACTAATTAGTTATATGAATACAACATGAAAATGGTGCTAAGCTAATTACTCTGCCTCAGGAAAAGAGGAATGCTCATGCATGCACGAACTTTCCAGCCGAAAAAGCCACTATTTCTGCCACCAAATGCCTCTGGTGCACAGTAGAACACTTGCACAGATTTCCACCTCAGAACCAACTTTGTTCTTCTTCAAAAGTACATTGCTGGATTTTGCAAGGGTGGCCAGCAGATGGCCTGCCGTCCCATAGAAGGTGGCCTATCGGCCACTAAAGATAGCCTGTCGGCCACTGATGACTGGATTGTCCTACTGCAATAGAGAGCAAATAGAGTAGGGACAGGGTATTCTCAAGGGTTTGTTTGCACAATTTACCCCTCTTTATTATCAAATAGCTCGAAAGAGTAGTAAGTTTGATTCACAAACCACCAATGGACGCAATTTCATTGCATGATGGCTTATGAACCAAGTGTGCAAGTTCAAGGAATGCAACAAAACAAGACTCTCAAAACCACCTCCCTATCATGAAAGACCAAGGGGAGTAGTTGACAATGAATCTTGAACCATTTTTATTACTAATGAGTATGAAACGACTCAAAACTCAAGGGTTCAATTAACGTCCGATTGAACCCTAACCAAATTATTATCTTGCACCTTTTATTTACCAATTTTATTAGTTCATTTTAGTTACCTTTCAATTCTTTAATCAATTAAGTCCACAAGTGAGTTTAAGTCCTCTAATGGAAAGAGGGCTCAAACCAAGTGTTGCTTTGGGCATGAAAGAGACATCATACCATTGGTAATGAACCCTAAAATGGATTAAACCATTAATCATGACACCTCAATCTCATGCTTAAACAAACAAATATTTTGAAACCACTTTCAAAGCAAAGAAAGAAGGGAGGTTGCAGAGGTGATTAAAGGTGAGAACAAGTGAGAAAAGCACTAAATAAATGTAATCAACTCAAATAAGGTGATGTCTAAGGCTTAAAACACCAAACTTATGAGGACAATTACACTACAAGCATGCAGTATAAGGCTCAAATGCAATGAATACTTAAAAACAGTCCTAAAATAATGCTAAATAAGTCCTAAAATATGCTGGAATTAAGACAAAAATAGCTAGAATAATAAGCTAAAATATAGATCATGCTAGGCTAGTAAGTAAAACACAAGGAGGGGAGGCTAACCCTCCAATTTTGGACTTCAAAACAACATTTTAACCACTGAAATAACTCTAAAAATCAATGTTTAAAAGTTCAAAAAAAAAAAAAATTAGTGTAAAGGTGGGAAACACAAGGCTAAAGGCCTTGAGAGCAAGGTGTAAAGAAGGGTGAACCACCCCTCAACCCTTATTGGCCTTAAAACCCAAGTTTCAACCGAAAAATACAGAGTTTATACAGCCTAAAAACAGTTGAAAAATAGTAGGAAAAAAAGTAAATAAAGTAAGAAAAGAGGCAAATCTTTATACCTCTTCAAGAGGAGAACCAATTCTAGGCAACAAATCAATATAAACACACCCTTAAGAGCTCAAACAAGGCTCAAAGGTACTTCAACTCAATGATGGAGAGGCTTGGTTAAGAGTGTGTAGGCAAAAGCTTACAAAAAACTAAGAAATTTCAAGAGAGAGAGAGAGAGAATTGTAGAGAGAGAGAGAGAGAATTTTTGCTCTAAAAATTCTAACCTTAAAAATGGAAGGGGAGGCCTCCTATATATAGAAAACCAAGAAACTCCCTCAGAAATATCAAGATATACACGTGTAGGAAGGTGCATGCATCTGTGCAAATAGCTGGCACAGCTGGCAGAAAAATATTTGCAAAACACATTGGTGGCCGACAGGCCACATCAGTGGCTGGCAACCAGAAGCAATGGTCGACAGCCAATAGAAGGGGCCGGCAAGCCACAAAAGGTTGCAGGGTTGAAAATCTTTGGTTTTGGTCTAAAAATAAGGCAACAAGGGTACAAGGTTTGAAGGCTCAAGGCTGTGGCATTCCGCTGAGGACTTCGAGCACTTATCAGGCACATACACTCATCATTGGGTGTGCAAGTGATGACGCCCAAGTTGTAAGGGCGGTCAAAAATGGGGTGTCTACAAGTGCTGAACATGTATTATACCTATTCAAACAGGTTTGCTACCTGTTTAATTCAAACTGAAAAGCCACCATTGCACCTATAAATAGACAAGTCTCTCAATTTGTTTTTCACTCAATTTTTGTCCAAAAATCTGTTATTGCTCTCTGTATTTTGCTACATTATTTTTCCTGTGAGAATGAGTGTAAACACAAAGTGCATTCGTTGTGCGAATAATCTGTAGTGCTACTATTATTCGTTGTTGATCATTTTATCTTGAGAGATAGATGTCCACAATCTGAAAGCACCGAGGAGAGGACGAATCTATCTTAAGGACACAGTGTTAAACACTGGACTTGATCAAAAAATTTGTTCGAGAAACTAATAAGGTTAGTATTTATTTTTATCAAATTCTGATTTTGTTTTCGTAACAAAATAAGAATCTATTGTTTTTATTTATTTATTTTTATATACTGTTTTGATTTTTGTAATCAAATAGTCTCTCTCTTTTAATTCTTTCTTTGAATACATTGAAGATTGTCCAACAGCAGCTGTCATTGCTTAACTACTGCAACTACTTCCTGATTTCTAGGTCTTCCAATCA
This sequence comes from Camellia sinensis, assembly GCF_004153795.1. Classification (NCBI taxonomy): domain Eukaryota; kingdom Viridiplantae; phylum Streptophyta; class Magnoliopsida; order Ericales; family Theaceae; genus Camellia; species Camellia sinensis. The sequence goes on along the minus strand of NW_021037574.1, from coordinate 4,246 downwards.
CATTAGACCTTCTCTTCTATCTGTCGATCTTCACTGCCTTTCAGTTGACACATGTCCTTAGGTCCTTTAGACCTTTCATCGAAAGAGAAAAACTTTCATCCTGCACATGCCCTTTTTTGCAAGTTGCCTACTAAGTCCATGACCTGGCCTAATAACTGCCCCACCATCTGAGCCATCCAAGGCACGTGATCAACTCTTCTAATGCCACCTGCCCCTTAACTGATTCAAGACCTTCACTTTGACTTTAGTGCCACATGTCATCATCTGATTAATTCACCCGTCAATAGGAATTTTACGAAAATGGATGCGAACAGAGGGGTAGGGGAAGCAAGGAGTAATGCATGAATATACATTAAAGCCTCGTTTGGGAACATGTTATTTTAATATTTTTTTTTGTATTTTTATGAAAAGAAGTGTAAAAAAATAAAGAGAGTAATGTGACAACTTATAGTGACTTTTTGACTTTTTAGCTGAAAGTCCCCAAACGATGCCTGGCTCTTCTTGTTTTGTTTTAGTTTGTAAACATCATGGTCAGTTTATATTATGAACAACTATTGATTGATTTTTGACCTCTTTACCGGGGTATTCTCTTGTGTTCAGAACAATCATTAATCATATTTCGAGTATGGAACTTGGGTCGCGATATTGTAGTGTTGCATTTACTATGCAGACTAGGTGGAATGGTTTTCAATCTTGTAACCCAAAGTAGGAGTTAGGGGTGGGTGCGGGTCGGTTGCGGCCACAGAAGCTCTAATCCACCATCCGTCCGCTAGATTGGCAGATTAGAGAAAATCAATCCGCACCGGTCTGCCAATCCGACGGATGTGGATTGGCGGATGGATGTGAATCGGTTTGGCGGTTTAAAATTTTATAAATTTTCAACATAATTCAACTTGTGCACTTTCTCAAAAAAAAAAAAAATGTACTATAGTTAATGACTTAAAAAAGTATTACAATCACTACATGCCTCATGCAAAGAAAGAAAATTTGAAACTTTAGAATATTACAATCACTGCATGCCTCATCCACATATTACAATCACAACATGCCTCATCCACATATTACAATCACAGCATGCCTCATCCACATAAAGTATTACAATAGTTCTTAAAATATAAAAACAATTCAAACCACCAAAACCATGAACAAAGAAGTAATAGAGATTGTATGCCTTTATATTGTTACATCTATATTTGTTTTTGAAAACAAAAACCAACTAGCATATATCATATTTTCTATTTATTATTTTTAGAGTTAGATTTAGAAATCAAAAAATATAGATAAATAATACATTTATTTTTTTTGATTCAAAAAATATATTCAAGTTGAAAACTCTTTTTCAACAAAATATATTCAACAAAATATTTAAACTATTTGTCAATTGAAAATACAATGTCTTATAAATTACTAGGAGTGCTCGCGGTTTGGCGGTTCGGCTGTGGCCAAAGGAACCTCAAATCCGTCATTTGTCCAAAACTAGGCAGATTGAAAAAAATCAATCCGCAACCATCCCCTCATTGTCATGCATCCGTCCAAAATATGGCGGATCGGATCTGTTCGGTCGGTTTGGGCAGATCGGTATATCTAATGCTCACCCCTAGTAGGAGTGAATAATTCTAGGATGACTAAATCCAATTAGCATGCATGATAATTACAAAAAATTATCTATGATTATTGTTTCTCTATATTCATACAAAAGGAGTTGGCTTTGTTATCTTCATCGCAATAGAACGCTATATTTGCTATATGTTTGGCCTCTCCCAAAATAGATCTCGGCAGTGTTTAAAGCCCTAACTGTACTCATTGAAGAATCTAAAGTTTAGGGTTATGCACACCTCCAAATTCCAAAGCAATTTTGTCATTGATAGAATTGTACTTAAAAAAAAATGATTTAGTAATTTTTCATTGCTAATTGCTTTCCTAATATTCGTGATTTTTAGCTTGCAATTCTAATATCCTATTTATGCAATTTTCTTTCCACTTGATTAACATTTTTGGAAGGTGTTTTATGTTGGTCGCTATCATCTATAATTTCTTTTAAGCTCTGATACAGTATCAGTATCATCAAGCATCTTGTGTTGACAGAAATTACCATAGTTCTTACGAAGTCGAGTATGAAATATGGAGAGAGGTATTGCAAAGAGTTTTCTTAAAAGCTGGCTTTTTCAAACACACATTTCACGTATCCGTTTTGCCCTTTGCTACAAATGTTTATTGTAGTTTTATATTTTTCAAGCTGGAATTTTAGTGAAGTCCCATCCTTGGTTCAAATGTTATCGTTTGTGTATAATAACATGGTTGTTTTTGTATCTACCCCTCCAAAAAAAAAAAAAAAACATGATTTTTTTTTGTGAACAGGCTATTTTAGAATTTTTTTTTTCCTTTTACGAAAGGATGTACAGAAAAGTTGAGAGAGTCATATGATAACTTATAATGACTTTTTTGGCTAGAACTAAAAGTTGCCAAATGAGACCTTTTATTTGTTGTTGACGTGTTGCCCTATTTTGTTTTGGTTGTCAGTTGACGTTCTTGAGCAGAGTTCATTGTTATGCTGTCAATTGGTATGCTTTCATCTATCAATTCCGATTTGTGTTACCTTTAAAGGGAAAAAAAATATTATCATACATTGATTTGTACACCTAGTTTTTTACTTATTGCAGCTAGAAATTTGCAATGTTGTTACTGTCTTTGTTGTTTTATGGAAACGTTGAGAAAATTATGTGGATCTTCTATTCTTCATTTAACCATCGAATTTAAGTTAGGCCGGCAGTTTGTACTTGAGTTGATGATGAATTTGATCAACAGCTGGAAAAACATTGCGAGAGAAATTAGAAGAGTTATTTTTTAGGCAAAACGTGTTAAATTTTAGGAAACAATTTTCCAATGGAATTTGCAAGAGAATGCAATGGAATGAATGTGACATTGGAACTGTAGTTTCTGGTACAACTACATAGGCCCTAAAACGCAGTGAAATGTAAAAATTGGACATGATCAATATCAATATTCAAAATTTGGAATTTATCATAAAAAAATGAGAAAAATTATCACACGAGAGAGACTAAAATATTATTATCATTAGGTAATATTTGATAAAGTTGAAAATTAAAAGCTGAAAATTAAGTATTGAAAACTGAATGCTGAATTTTTTAAGTTGAAAATTGTTTGATAAAAATTTAAGTGCTTAAATAAAAATAAATTGTTTGATATGTATAAAATTAAATTTGAAATTTATTATTTTCAAATTGTATATTTTAATTTTTATATTGTGATGGTGGTGGTAGTGGTGATGTGGTGGTGGTGGTAGTAGTGGTGTTGGCAGTGGTGGCTGCGACGGGCATGGTAGTGGTGGTAGTGGTAACAGTAGCAATGGTAGTGGTGGTAGCGGTGGCGGTGGCATGATGGTGGTTGTTGTGGTGGTGGTAGTAGAGGCGTTGGTAGTGTTGGCAGTGGCATGGTGGTGGTGGTAGCAGTAGTGATGGCGTTGGTAGTGGCTGTGGCATGATAATGGTGGTGGTGGTAGTAGTGGCGGTAGTGATGACGACGGTAGCGGTAATGGTAGTGGTGGCACTGGCAGTGGCATGGTGGTGGCGATAGCGGTAGCGGTAGTGATAGTAGTAGCGACAGTGATGGTGTTGGTGTTGGTGTTGGTGTTGGTGTTGGTATTGGTAATGAGTTTATAATAGTGTATATTGATACTTATGTTTAGTATTTATAAATTCAGTCAAAATTAAATAAGTTTCATATGATTTAAATTTTTCTTAAATTTTAGTCTACATTTTAAGAGGAACTTAAATTTTTAAGTGATATCAATTATGGTTATTAAACAGACTTGATTATCACTTATAACATTTAGTTTTAAGTGCTGAATCATGTTATCAAACACCCTCTTATTCTAAAACTTATATCAAGAGAAGTCCATATTAGTTAGGCTAATTTTTTTGGTTGTCATTAAAATAAATGAAATTTAAAAAGTAACAAAGTTGCCGAACATGAGTTATTGAAAGTTTAAGAAACATGTCAAAACAAATGACACTAAAAGCGAATATTCATAAACAAAATTATTACAAAAAGAAAAAAAATGCATAACCTGTAAAAACATTATTTCAGTGAGTTTTTTTTTTCGACCATTACTAATCATGTTGCTTAATTTAAAACAATTTTGAACTCATTTGTCAAAATCATTTTTTTACTCTTATGAAAAATAGAGTCATAGAACATTTAAAATAAACTAGTCAAAAAAACAAAG
>NW_021037573.1:0-17014 GCF_004153795.1 Camellia sinensis | reverse complement strand
ATAAATGTGAACACTATTATAGAGTCAAGGAATGCTGTGTTTTTTGAACATGTCTTTCCTTACAAGAAAGGACAGGAATTAAGTTCACAGAAAAGAACTTATGATTGTACACAAAGTCAAAGAGACTAATGACAATCAACACAAAAGACTAGTAATAGTCTCGACCAACGGATTTAACTAATGATGAACCAAGACTTGTTGTTAAAGGTTACAGACAAAAGGAAGGTCTGGATTATTTGACACATATTCCCCTGTGACAAGAATAACATTCATTCGCATGCTTATTGCTATAGCAGCGTTGTTTAATTTAGAAATACATCAAATGGTTTAAGACAGCTTTCTTAAACGGTGATCTAAATGAGAGATCTATATGGAACAACCCGAAGGGTTTTGTAGTATCAGGACAAGAAAAGAAAGTTTGTCGACTTGTAAAATCCCTTTATGGATAAAACAAGCACCTAAGCAATGGCATGAAAAATTTGATCATGCAATGCTTACTAATGGTTTAAGATAAACGAATGTGACAAGTGCGTCTATGTTAAGACACTGACCAGGATATGTCATAGTTTGTCTTTATGTGGATGACATGCTTATCATTGGAAGCAGTCAAAACATGTTCAAGTCAACTAAGCAGATGCTTAACAAGAGATTTGATATGAAAGATATGGGGGTCGCAGATGTTATATAGGAATGAAAATTACTAAAACATCTGACGGATATGCATTATCTCAATCTCATTATATTGAGAAAATTCTTGATAAATTTATCAAGGATGATTTGAATTTAGCTAGAACACCTGTAGACATCAGTCTTTATTTATCGAAAAATAAAGTGATGCAGTGTCTCAGTTAAAATACTCCCAAATCATTGGAAGCCTAATGTACCTAATGAATTGACTCGTCCTGATATAGCTTATGCTATAAGTAAATTGAGTAGGTACACTAGTAACCCTGGAAGAAGACCATTGGAAAGCGATCATTCGAGTTCTTAGTATTCTAAGATTTACTCGTGATCATGGTTTTGAACTTTACTCGATATCCAGCAGTACTCGAAGGTTATTGTGATGCCAATTGGATATCGGATACTAAAGATTCAAAATCCACTAGTGGATATGTCTTTACTCTAGGAGGCGCTGCTGTTTCTTGGAATCCACCGAAACAAACGGCATCGCACGATCCACAATGGAATCCGAGTTCATTGGCTTTAGACAAAGCAGGTGAAGAAGCAGAATGGCTTCGTCACTTCTTAGAAGAACATTCCAAATGTGGCCAAAACCTGTGCCAGCTATTTGCATTCATTGTGATAGTCAATCTGCAATAGGCAGGGCACAATCATATTGTAAATTGTAAGTCACGACATATTCGTCGTCGACATAATACCGTAAGGCAATTGTTGTCAAACGGAATAATCTCAATAGATTATATTAAAATCTAAGAGAAATTGCGGATCCGTTAACAAAAGGTTGACAAAGAGCTAGTGTATAGTTCATCAAAGGGATGGATTAAAGCCTATTACATAAGAGTCGTCATAATGGTAACCCTACTTATATGACTGGAGATCCAAGAACTAAGTTCAAAGGGACAACTAAGTTATGTATGGCTCGCCAGAAATCACCAAGGGATTAAAATTCCTACCCATTCCTATGGTGAGAGTGATATCTGCAACATATGTTGTCTGCAGGGGTATAAGGATAAGCTTTGCTTTTAATGATTACTTATATTTGATTAAGGCATAAAATCAAGACGAGTATAAAGAGATACTCACAATAAGAATCACCTATATGAGTTGTTGAACGGGGGCCGGTTCTATGAGAAATGAAGAGGCTAAATTCTCTAGAAACACTTATGAAAACCAGGTGCGTTCAAGGCCGCAAAATGAACACAACAGTGAGAACCACGATGTGTTAGAAGATATTTTGTGTGAAATCTATTGTCTGGCTTACACAAAACGGCTGAACAATTCAAGGCATCGCGTCCATTGGTTAGCCAGTTAAGTCCGATAGGTTATCACTAGGGAAGGTTCAAAGCCGAAAACTACCTATCCTGATGCAAGAATATTTTCGACTTATACTCTTTCGTTAAAGTCTGCATATTGTTGCATTTCCGTTGTCATCAAATTCCATTCATGTGGGGATTGTTGGAAATGGTTAATTTTTCCTCAAGTTCGGTCTATTTTTTAGGTGGGCCCCGGAGTGTCGATTTACTCGGGTGAAAGTGGTAACGCGTTCTATGCCGCGTTGTGATTCACGTGGTATATTTGGTTGCTCAAAACCATTACCGAGTGAATGGGAAATTGAAGCCAGAGTGTGCTCCATGAAATGGAGTTTTGGTGGAATCCCTTAAGGTTGTAAATTGGCTTGTCCACATTGATTTGGTGGGAGGGTTTGAAAGGGTTTATAAGGCTTAGGGTGAGATACTTGGGGTGTGCCCAAGGGGTACCCAAGTGTTTTAGAGGGAGAGGTTATTTGGGCACAAAATGGGCTAGACCCATTGGACCAAAAATCACCACACGCGCGCGCGCGCCGCCGCCGCCGTCCGTCCGGTCGGGCGGGCTGGGCTGGGCCTGGGCTTTGGCGCGGGTGCGTGGTGTGTGGTTGGGTTGGGCTTCTAATCTTTTTGGGGCCAAAAACATTTGAAATTTAATTTTATTTTTTATTAAAATAAATCCATAATTCAAATTAAATTGTTTTGGAATTAATGCACACCAAACAGGGCCCTTCCCGTTTTACTATCTGTTTGAATTGATTCAAATCTGTTTGAATTCAAAACCGCAACAGGTATGATACCTGTTCAATTCAAAACAAGAGTTACATACCTGTTTAATTCAATTGAAGGCCACCTTCACATCTATAAATAGGACCACCCTCATTTGATGTTTTGCATCAGAAATTTCGTATTTCACTTCTGTTTTCTATTCTTCATCTTGCTGCATTTTATTTTCTAAAAGAAAGAGTGTAAACACTTAGTGTGTTCGTAAGGCAAACATTAGTAGTGCTGCTATTGTTTGTGGTAGATCATTTCATCCTGGGAGATAGACGTCCGAATTCTGAAAGCACCGTGGAGAGGACGAATCTGTCTTAAGGACACAGTGTTAAACATTGGACTTGATCAGGAAAAATAATTCGAAGAAATTAAATCAAGTAAGTATTTAATTACTTTCAGTGTTGTTTTTATTGTTTATTTTTTCGGATTTTAATTTTGTTTTTGTAACAAATAAAATCTGTTATTTATTTATTTATTTTTATTTCGAGTTGATTTTTGTAATCAAACATATTCTCTCTTTTCTCTATTTCTTTTATTCTTGTTGCTGTTTTGTACACAAAGCAACAGAATTAAAACCTTTTAAATACGGTGAAGATTGTCCAACAATAATGTCAACTGAATATTACTCAATCCCACAAGATGTTGAATATAATGAATCCCTCAATCTAATTTGTACCTCCTCCATCCACCACCCTCTGTATTAATCATCAAGTAGTGACTCTCACCACTATCACCCAAAAAATTTTTTTGTTAGCATAAATCTATTGGAGCAGTTAAAAGTGCTAGTTTCTTAGTAACAAAGTAAACCAACCCATGTTCATTAACATCCTGGAGACTAACTTGAATGGTTAGTTTTTAAAATTCTATTAAGAAAGATTTGAAGTTCGACTTACTTTTTGTTTGTCTGATTCATAGATTTAAAGGTTCGACTTTAAATCTTGAATTTACACACTAGAGGTCGGTGCAAAGAAACCAACCTAGACTGAATTCTCGTCGTTCAAAGAAAAAAAACAAAACATTGCAAGTTGATTAGGCTGATGTATTTATTGTAACCAAACGTCTACATAGGCAAGTCAAATTGATGAGAGTGTAGACAGTGCTCTATTCATTGGTCCCCACATGAGGAGGAGTCGTGGGGGCTTTTCTTCATCACAAGGGCAGATGAGTGATTGGGTGTCTTTTTGCTACAGACTAACATGAGTATCTTTTTCGCTCCCCCCATATATACAACATATTTTTATTTTTATTTTTATTTTTTTATTTATTTATTACTAAAAACTCTAAAGACCGGACCCATTTATGACCCAACTCTACGAGCTAATTCGGAAAAGATGTTGAGGAACCCATCCCTCAGGCCCCAATTTCAGTCAAGGACTATCAAAAGGTTGGTATAAATTTCAAATCCAAAACATTTGATCATACAAACAGTTGTCCCTCGAAGTTATGTATACAGCACATTGTGGGTGTTTAGGAAGTTGCTATTTAGTAGGCTATTTTAATTTTTAGCTATTTTAAGAGGCTATTTTAGTTTTTGACTATTTTAGGAGGTTAAAATTTTTCTGTTTAGAAAGATAGTTGAATTTTTTGTATAGTTAGATGTAATATTTGTGAGAGAAAAAATAAAATGATTTTTAATTTGACGTGATATTTTGTCTTATTTATTATTTTAACCTATTTTATTTTTAATACTATTTTAACCAAAAAAAAAGTTTAAAAAGGCTCTTCCCAAGCACCCCCAATACTTTTTTGTGGTGGCTAATTTTTGGGATCACTCAAACTCCTGCCTTGGTTAGCGGGTTGGTGGTGGCTAATTTTTGGGATCACTCAAACTCATGCCTTGGTTAGCGGGTTGGATTGGGAGAGGAAAAGAAAATGAAATCGGTTCCTACTTAGGTGAGGTTTGACAAGCCTCAAAAAAAATTTAGAAAGTCAAAAAGTTATATAAAAAATAAAAAAATCATTATTATTCACAAATAAAAAATATTAAGAAAATATTTTATACATTTTTGTAATATAAAAGTTGGAAATTTACTGTCAGCTGTACTGCCAGTCGTACTTGTGACGCAGGAAGGCCATTATATATTTTTTGGGCCAAAAAAAAAATTATATATGTAAAGCTACAAAATTTGATGGTAATGTTGGGCCCTTGGGGGCCCACTAAGGGTTCCGTTTTGAAAATTTGAACCGTTCAATATGTAGAATTTGTCGAGTACTATATACCTGTAAAAAATTACGTTGATTGGATATTATTAACTATATGATCAAATCAGTTTTATATAAACAAAACGGATGGTGTGATAGTTAACTATTGAAAAAAAACTAATCCGATCATATAATTGTTGATATCCGATCAACGTGATTTTTTACAGGCATATAATACTTGACGAGTTGTACATGTTAACGGTTCAGATTATTAAAATGGGACCCGTGGTGGCCCCTGCGGACCGACCATCACTGTCCAAACATTTTGCCTCGAAAGAGGAAATAATTTGCTGTGTAAGACACGGGGCCCAGTAGGGCAGCCGTATAACCTACTCAACTTTATTCCCTTATACACTTTATTTATACAATTTTTTATTATACATTTTTTCGTAAAAAGAAAAAAAGTTAACTCAAACATCCATATTTTTTCCCTCAACTTCTTACTTTAAAAAAAAAAAAGTGCACTTATTTAGAACACCCAAACAACCCCTTAGTTTGTTTTCATTCTATATAAACTAGCATGATACCCGTGCTATGCACGGGTATAAATAAATAATTAAAAATTAAATTTTAAAATTAAATAATAATTTAAAAAAATTATCTAAGTTAGATATAAGAATTTTTTTTTTATTCTTATGCCATTAATTGTGTGCTAAGTTCTTAATAACAAATATATGTCATAATTTAAGTGGTAAAAATTAAAAAATAAATTACAAAAATTATATTTATTATAAAATATAAATATATTTCGCCTTATGAGTTTCATAAATTTAATTTATCATATGATAATGGTAAATTACATTGTCAATATAGTAATTTTTTCATGTTTTGTGAAATCTAAAAATTATAATTTGTCTTATGTTATAAGATTTATGTAAAAATGAATTAGGATTCACTTGTGATACTAAATTCTTAACATTAGATTTACGCTAACTTGTCTTTCACCTAATCATTAAAAATTGTCATGTTATGTTCCCAACTTATATGAATCATTTGACCTATCTATTTATTAAATTAGTAAATAAATATTTGTAAATATTTTTCTATATAATAAAAATAAGAAATATGGACTATTGTACGCAGAATTTATAAAAGTTTGAATAAAGTTTTTTTTTAAAAAAACTATATATTTATGTTTAAAACACATTAAATGAATAGTTATATATATTTATGTATAAAAAAATTATTTAAGATAAAGCCACCCTAAATTGTAGGTAATATTCTAGTCACAATAAATTTAAATTTTATATTTAAATTATATCATAGTTTATCAGTTCGTGATTGATATGAGCTAAATTGGGGGTTCTAATATTGGATTAAACACTAAAAAGTAGCTAAGGAAATTTAGTTCAAGTCGATTTTTTTTTTTGCCAATAATTATTGATTTAAGCCTAATTCTTAGAAAATCGTCTAGTTCATGTCCAATCTATGAGTTAGTAGACCTACCCATTTATTTAATTTTTAATTAGTAAATATATTTTTTAAAAAAATCTATAACAAAAATAGGAAATATGTACATATTTGTTTGGTATATTTATTAACAAATTCAAAATTAATTAAGAAATTATGTACTTATTCTTAAAATGATAAATTATATTGGTAATCCCTATATTTTAACTCGTGTTATTTTTGTCATTGCAATTTTAATTTGCTCAATTTTGACCCTCAATTTATAATTTTGTCTCAATTTGGTCCAATTGTTATAATTGCTAGTGTTTTTTTAATTGAAAATACCCACATGAGTAGCATTAATTTTTTAAAGATTTTTTTTCACAAATATTATAATTTTTAAGTATATTTATGTTAGTTGTGTCTAAAAATTAAAAAAATTAATAAAAATATTAAAAAAAATTATTGAAAACAAAAAATACGAAAAATAAAAAAGTAAAATTTTCTGAAAAGTAAATTTGGAAATCAAAACCAAACAAAGTGATTCTTTTTTCTCTGATTTGTTTAGTTTTGATATGTCCTGACAAAAAAATTCAATTAAAAACACCATATATATGACAAAGCTATTTTGTTTTCTCCGCAAATTACATTTTATGAAACTAATTTTATTCATAAAAATGGTTAATTTTAAATGAATTTCATATTTCCAATTAAAAAAAAAACAATATCATTATATTTTGGTTAGGTTGACTAAAAAATAAGTGACAAAATATATATTAGCTTAAATGAAATGGAAAAAAAAAGTATTAACTTTAAAATCCTATTTTACGTAAAAAAACTAAAGGATAAACTACAAATACACTCTTTGAGATTTACTTAAAATACAGATTGTCTCGTATAGTTTAGAAAATTATAAATATTCCATTATCAAAATATTTTATTTAACAGAATTAACTGAAAAAATAAAATTACTTACTGCTAATGATAAAATTACATAAACTATTAATTAAAAAAAGTTTAAAAATTGTTAATTGACTTGATGATTTATTAATAAAAATGGCTAATTTGTTATAAAATTAGAAACTTGAAGAGACGGGTTGTAATTTTTAAAACCATAAGAGGTAAATTGTATTTTAAATAAACCTTAAAGGGTGTATTTGTAATTTACTCCAATAACAACTTTTAGTCAAAATAATATATAGGGAAAATTGGTCTAGGGTCCCTCTCCTACTTTTTATAATGGAAGAGATCCACAAAATTATTTTTTGATGTCTAAGATCCCTAAACATACAACAGAAAAATTTCAGTCCTTTACCCAGTGGAGATTCCCGGCCTTGTTCTCCTTCTCTCCTTTCCTCTCATCGCAATCGCATACATCTTCGTCTCCGAAGCCCTCGCGATCCAGGCGCTCATCTTCATGTCCTGTCCTGATTACCGCATTTTATGTCCACAACTTCAACAGTGTAAGATCCTCTTTTATCAGGTTTATCTCTAATAGGAGTACTTCCGTCTAAGGATATGTTATCAGAGTCGAGCATTGGTATTTGATGGGTTTTCCGATTGTAGTGTTTTGTTTTCCGGGCAATTTCAGTGCTTTTCTTATTCACGATTCTGCTGCTGCTGCTACTGCTGCTTGCTTCATCCAGTGATGTGATGTAAAATTTTTGTGCACAATTGATAAACTTTAAAGAAAAATACCTTTAGAGATGTTTTATTTTAATAAAGTGAGTTTTATTACTCTTGAAGTACATAGATTTTTTGAGTGGATGTCCTAATACAAATGAAATGATCATGTTGATGGGAAGAAAAGTATCCTTTCTCTTAAATGAAAAAGAGCAATAATACATCCCTCTAATTTTGGAGTTTTAATTGAGTTCTAATGATGTGACAAAGAATAAATAAAATAAAATAAAATAAAATTAAGATCAAAACATTACATCACACAGTAAAATCCACTCACATTAGAATTCCTTTATTAGAGCTCCCAGTTATTTTTCAATGAGATCCAGTGCAATTATCAGCTACTAGTAGGCAACAGAAGACTCACGAAATTTCTTCATATCTCAATTAAGAAGTTTTCAATCAATTTCAAACTCTCGCAAGTAGGAATTTCTCTGGTTTGTCTGGTTTGAAGAGAATTTCTCTGGTTTTGGACCAGAGAAATTTGTGGGTTTGTGGGTTTGTTAGTCATGGATTTAATTGTAGTTAATAGAGCCAGAGAAATTTGCGAAGTCAAAGAAATTTTCTGGATAGCCATACAAATTTCCTCCCACAATTTTCTCTGGATTTATTTGGTACTCAGAGAAATTTCAATTTTCTCTGGAGAGAATTTCTCTGGAACTTAAATTTCTCTGGATTTCAATTTTCTCTGGAGAGAATTTCTCTGGATTTCAATTTTCTCTGGAGAGAATTTCTCTGGGCCTGAAATTTCTCTGGATCCTGTTAAGGGACCTTAGACATCATAAAAATATTTGATGTCCTTTATATTATAAAATCATAATATCAGGGACCTTAAAAAAAATATCCCTAATATATAATATCAAAATTAATAGATGCCTGAAATTTCTCTGGATCCTGTTAAGGGACCTTAGACATCATAAAAATATTTGATGTCCTTTATATTATAAAATCATAATATCAGGGACCTTAAAAAAAATACCCCAAGACTAAATGGACACAAGAGGCAAAATGCAAGGATTATCGACATAATTTACCCTTTTTAAAATATGTCTAATATTAATTGTATCAATATTAAGATATATTGATATCTGAAAAACTATTTAAGACCAGATCAGGCTAGAACCTAAATAAAAAAAATTAATGGCTTATTAAAAATATTTAATAATTATAAATTCAAATTTGATCAATTTTTCATTTAAATTTTTTCATAGAATTAGGTTGTTCGATAATTTTAATTTATAGTTTCAATTTTTCCTTGTATTTTTTTTAAAAAATATTTTAAAATTATATATAATTATAATTTCTTTTTCAATCTCAAATTAATTATAACTTTAATTCGGTTAAAATTTGTTTTTGACTTCTCATCTACAAAAACTAACAATAAACATTAAACATAAATTAATTTTTTGAACATTATAAAAAAGTAAATAAAGAAATATATTATTAATAATAATAATAACAAAACATATTTTTATTTATCATGTGACGTCTCACCACTGCATTGATAATAGACATTAATAATAATATTCATTACGATAATACAACAATAATATATCAAATAATAAATAGCATGTGATCACAATAATTTTTTAGAGTTATACAAAAGTACCCAAAACTTATATAAAAAAAAATAATATATGATCCATATTCAATTTTTATATGGTAAGATTCATACTTAATCTCAACCATACATTAGTTTTCTAAATCAATTCATCACCCAAACTATCTACTATTCTTTTAATATTCACCTTTTCAAAATCCACCCAAACAATGCTCTGGCCGAACTCATCATCACCTTTATTGTTGCCATGCTCACCACCTCTACTAACTATTATGCAACTCCGATCTAATTTTTTATCTTTGTAAATATAAAAAGACAATATTGTGGAAATAAAAAGGTACTGTTAGAGTTTTAAAGAGTTAAAAATGAAAAATAAAAAACAAATGCTTGATTTTAGGTTTTCTTATTCCATATGTGGGTGTTATAAAATTTTTTTTTAAAATCCATAAATTATGAAATAGTGTTCATTATTTAAAATTTTATTTATTGATGGGCAAATCAATTAAATGTTTTTAATTTTTTACGAATAAAAAATTTGAAAATATTTTTTAAGAAATTTAAAAAATGGCCAAATCATAAAAACAATATAAGACGCCTTATTCTATTATAAATAAAAAAAATTAAAAAAAAAAACTCATAACTATATTATCAATTCACATATATCAAAAGAAATAATAACAAAAATATAAAAAATACACAAATATCCACCAAAAAAGAAAAAATCAAATCAACTCCCAAAACAAAGATAGTTAACAATTTAGTTGGAAAAAAAAAATCCATATAGGGAAAAAAAATACTCACACGAAAATATTAAAAAAAAATACAAACAAACAAACTCGAAATAAAATAGAGAGAATAATCATTGCATCATTACATTTGGAAACAAACTTGAAATATAAGTTTGGACTATTGGCAAAGAGAGAGAATAACCATTGCATCATTACATTTGGAAACAAACTTGAAATATAAGTTTGGACTATTGGCAAAGAGAGAGAATAACCATTGCATCATTACATTTGGAAACAAACTTGAAATATAAGTTTGGACTATTGGCAAAGAGAGAGAATAACCATTGCATCATTACATTTGGAAACAAACTTGAAATATAAGTTTGGACTATTGGCAAAGAGAGAGAATAACCATTGCATCATTACATTTGATAAATACCATTTGGTATTTAATGTTGCACGTTTGAATATTTTGAAATTAAATTGTCACATGGCACGTTGATTGTGTTTGGTGGGCGCCACAAAACTGGAAAGTACACTAATGCTTTTAATACTTTCTTACGTTTGGGAGAATGAAGCACGTGCCACACATAATGCTACCCGACCCGTTAGACAACCCGTGTCCGTAAAATGTTGTATCACATAAACTCATTTAGGCATTTTTTAGGAATCCTAAATCCTGTCGATTGAATTAGTTCGACAATTGTGATCTGTGTGAAGGCGATTTGAAGGAGGCGTTGGTATTTCTCAGTCGGAGTGGAACGATGTATGCGAAAGGTACGTGTCACCAATGTTTTTGTGATTTTCCTTTTCGTTATGTTCCTTACGAGGTTGAATGATTGTGTGTGTGGTGTCGTGATTTTTGTCTGATGTTCCGAAGCAGTCGATTTTGTGATTGTGAATCATGGGGGGTTTGTGTGACGATGTTTGCGATTAGGGGTTTTCCTGTGTGTGGCGATGTTGGGTGTGTGTGGGGTTTTTTTTTTTTTTTGTTGTGTATGTGGGTTTGAATGGTTTGTGTGTCTCGTGTTTTTTTGTGTGATGTTTCGAAGCAGTCGATTTTGTGACTGTGAAGAATTGGGGGTTTGTGTGACGATGTTTGTGATTGGGGGGTTTCTGTGTTTGACGATGTTGGGTGTGTCTGGGTTTGTTTGTTTTTTGTTGTATTTGTGGGTTTGAATGGTTGTGTGTCTCGTGATTTTTTGTGTGATGTTCCGAAGCAGTCGATTTTGTGACAGTTTATGTTCGCTATTGTGAGGTGGCTGTTGGTCGAAGTTGTCATGGAGTTATATTGTTTCAGCTCTTTGAATTATGTTTGTGATTATAGGTTTTGATTGTTATTGGTTTTGTGATAATGTAGATGGTGACGATAACAGAAGGCCGTGGACGCGTTCGTGTGAACGGAAGCGTGTTGAAGGCGTATTTGGGACAAAATCGAACAAACTGGGTGTTAACATGCAGGGCCGCATACTGTTTAAGTAGTCGAAGACAAACCAGCAGCAAGCTCGTGAACAAGTTAATGAAACGGCTGGTGGGCCATCACGCACTGCACCCACAAGAATTAACTTCCGATCAAACATTGTTGGTATCGTGAAGCTTGTAACAACATCTCCTTTGAGGGCTGGTCATTTTGAACAGTTGAAGAGGACTCCATTTTGGATCATGGTTGAGGCTATCCGAATTAACAAGCTGAATCACAATGAATTCAGGAAGTATGACGAGGCGATTTTGAAAATAATATGTACGTATGATGCACAGTGTGACGCATTCAACATTGCTGCAAATTCTATTAAGCTTTGTAGGAGTGATGTTAGACTCCTGTTTGGGATTCAATGTGGTACAAAGCATATTGATCTGTCTCCTTGTCAAAGGCCGACATCAGATTTCATTCAGCGGAGGAGTTTGAACACTGTGAGGATAACGTCGAAGCTCGTGAAGACTTTGTTCGAAGAAGCTGTGGCCGGGCGAAGAAGGGTTGACGAGGAGGACACAGCAAAGTTGTTGACACTGTATATGTGTGGGAAGATTTTTTTGCTAATTCTGGGGAGACGATAAATTGGGCATTTGTGCGATACATCGATGACCTGAATACCGTACGTTCATACGACTGGACTGGTGCAATCCTACAAATGTTGATGGGTTTAATCAAGGATTTCCATCAGACGCTGGTATGTGAATTTTATTTTGTTTTGCAGATTTAGTAATTGTTTTATAGTATATATGTTGTTGAAATAATGGTTGGTTTTAAAGAATTTTGTATTTGGAACGCAGTATTGGATTTGTGAACATTCCACGCTGGTGAAACCTGAAACGGAGAGTATGTTCCCAAGATTTATGAAATAGGACATTGGTGCCTTAGTTATCCGGATACGGGGTTTGGATTTATCAACACCTGGCAAATTCCAGGTCTAGTACTTGTATAATTATGTGTAATATTTGGTCGTAACTGTTATTGGACGAGGGTGTTTGAATATTGTGTTGTTTGATTTGTGTTTTGTTTGTATGTTTGGCAGGTACGTACTGACAGATTGTAGTCGTTAGAGTATGAACATGACATCTTGGCAACAAACGAGCAAGAAGTTGGCCATCGTGATGATGGAGTGACGGATGGGGTTATCAGATGTGGCGATGGGATTCAACGTGTGACACATGAGGTGGTGGATGGCATGGGGGTGAAAGCGAAAGATGTGCACAGCGTGGTACGTGATGCAGTGAGTGACGTGGCTAGTTTAACCGAATTGGAAAAGGCTTTGAAGTCTATGGCAGATATGGAATTACGGAACAAAGCAAACGAGGAGACAATCTCAAAGCTGGAGAATAAAGTAGTCAGTTTGAAGAGTAAGATGGAAATGCAAGTCGTTAACATTGTCGGTTGGTTCGGGTGTGTTGTGAAGGTTAAGGATGACGAAATACGAAAACTTGAAAATGAGAACAAGGAATTACGGCAAACAATTTCGATGTTGGAAGACCAACTGGCTGACCAACAAGTACACACTGTTACGCAAGCTTACCGGAAGAACACACCAACTGACTTTAGGGACGTTGGTGCAAGCCATTGCGAAGGAGGTAGTGGGTTCGATGTGACGGTTGTTCATGATGTTACGCCTATTCGGGTTGGTGTAAATGTTGGTGTTAGTGGTGAGAATGTTACTGTTCACACAGTGTCTGATTCTAGTCCGGTGCCATAACGTAGTATGGGTGATGTAAATTTGACGGACTTTGAAGTGGGAGTGTTTCCGAATAAAGGGGAAGGTGTAAGAAACTTGTTCATGCATAACCTGAAGAACAAAGTCAGGAAAGAATTAAGGCTGAAAGATTATGACTACCAGGTAGTTGGGGAGCACGAAAAGAAAACAGTCACACACGGGTGCAAGGGTGTGTAGATGGAAAAAAGCACTATAAATGACACAGTTGTAGACGTGGACACAGTTGGTGTGGCAGCCAGTAAATGGTCTGGGTTTGAGTTGAACAACCGGTTTGGGGTATGGAAAATGATGACTTTTGAGGAAAATGAGAAAATAATGAAGGCTTACGAACGGAATGGCGACGGGTATGTGCGGGTGTTTACGTAATTTATTTCCGTATACGTATCGTGTGTTGGTGAGTTTTTGTGAGGATGTGTTTGTTTTATGTGTAGGGCTGTCATGTGGACTGGTGGTGAAAGTGGTGTGGCTGTGTATTTTATGGACGTCAAGAGTCTTGTACGGGGAGAAAGTATATGTGGCAATGTGAGTTGTGTTATTACTTTATTGTGTCACGCGTTGTGTTGTGTTACATGACTCTGTGAAATGTGTGTAGCCGTACATGTTTGATGCTGTTGATTTACGTATTTAATGTTTCAGTGTCTCAATGCAGGTGATTGATGCGTATGCTGAGACATTGGTGACAGAGCAGGCACATGCCTGTGCGGGTGATGCTTTAGCGGACAAATCGTACTTCTTCAGCAGTATTTGCATGGTGAGGAAGGTATTGTTTAATTGTTGTACACTGCAATTATCAACATTAGAACACATTTCTCCATACACATTATCATTAAATCACTTAATACATGCCATATTATCCTTTCTTTACTCTATTTTATGATTATGAGATGCTAAATGATGTCAATAACATGGTAAAATCAAGTAATTCAACTTCTCAAAATTTCCTGAAAAAGAGGTCCCCGCTCGAGCGCCACTTTGTCCGCTCGAGCGGACTGCACAATTTTCCGAAACTGCTGGGAGGCCTATTTTCACGCTCGAGCGGGAATACCTCCGCTCGAGCGGACCGCGCGAAAATCTGAAATTCTGGACTCTTCTCAAGCTTTAACCTTTCCTTTTTGCAAAAACACTTCAACATTGATGAAAACCCAAGTCCCAAAACACTTGGAACCCACTTGATTTCAACATTTTAGCTTCTAAACAAACCCAAATGCATCATGCACAAGATCAAACCATGATTTAAAGTGAAGAATCATAACTATTCATGTAAAAGCTTCATTTCTTCATATCCATGGAGGTTCTTCCTCAAAATATGACAAATATAACCATAAATCATCTATTCATGCCATGCATGCTCAAATTAAACACATATTCCCCTTTCAATCCTCTTATTTAACATGAGATCATTGATGCATCAACCTTACTTCAAGAATTTAGAGAAGATCCTTACCTTGATTCTTTAATTGAGGAAGATTTAAGCTTGATTCTCTTTTTCCTCCTCTTCTTCCCCTTTCTCACGAATTCTCTCTCTCTCTCTCTCCTTTCCAGATTTTTCTTCTCTTTGGTTTTGAGTCAAAACATGGTCAACATCTTTATCTATATACCTATATATATACCATAAAAATAGAATTGTGCCATTATCTTGAGCCAAACAAGGCTTAACGAATCAGACGAAATTCAGTTCTCAATTTATTTTCCCAAATGGTTCTACAAATTCCCGGTATCACATAGGCGTGTTCAATTTCGTTTTCCGAACCCATTACGGTCATCAATTTCAGTCCCAAAGTTCTCATCTCAACAGATATTCTTCTAAGTTCAACAGATAATCTTCAATTAAATCATGCTAACACATAATTAATTACTGGTAATCATAGTATACGGTTCTGGGTCGTTACACTCTCCCCAACTTAAAAAGTTTGGTCCTCCAAACTTAGCTCATGCTGATAATATTCAAATCAGAGATTTCGGTTGTACGTGATAATTCTTCCGTCAGAAATGTTCAATATAAAAGTAGTCATATAGACATAATCATTCCTTAACAAGTAATAACAAAGATATATTATTCCGTTATGGTCATATGTTCATATTTCCACCGCATAAGTAACATAGCCATCGCATAGAGAACAGTGCTAACATCACGGTAGATAATAAAAATCATACCTGTATTCGCTTTTTCAGTATTCTGTGTCTTTTCTGAAACTAGGGTGAAAACCCTTCCTTGCCTCAATGTATTCCCCTCAAGAGCAGATGTTACGTTTGTCTTTGGTGTCATTGTTGAGTTAACTCCACTAGCAATGGGTCCTTCATTTCTTACATAAACTTGTGGGCAAGCTTTAGCTATATGTCCTTTTTGTCCACATTTGAAACAGACTCTGGTTCCACGGCGACAAATACCCCAATGTTGCTTCCCACATTCCTTACAAGTAGGAACACCTATACTGCCACCACTTTCCCTTTTTGTGTTGTCACTAAACTTTGAAGTCAAATTTTCATTCACGGGGCCCATGGATTCACTAACTGTTTCTACTTTCTGTTTCTTGAATTTCTTACTTTCTGGTTCAGGTGTAGTTATAGACTTGGACATGTTCAAGATAGCAATATTTGTTTCAGCCATCAAGGCTCTGTCAAGTACATCAACATATTTTTCTAATTTCATCACATTCACCCTGTCAAGTACCTCAACATGTAGGCCACCCTCAAATTTCCTGGCCTTCTTGTAATCCGTATCAACCATATGAGGAGCGTAACGGGCTAGTTCGGTAAATTTCGCTTCATACTCCGCTACTGACATGGTTCCTTGCTTTAACTGTTCAAATTCAGATACTTTTCTATCTCGCATGCATTGTGGAAAATACTTTTCATAAAACGTCTCTTTGAATCGATCCCAGGTTAAGTCCCTATTCATATTTCGAATAAGCATCCACCATCTTCTCGCTTCTTCCTTCAAAGTGAATGTGGCTAATAGAACTTTATATGCATCATTACATGGAAACACTTCAAAAATTTTCTCAGTCTCAAGTACCCATGCCTCTGCTCGTAATGGCTCAATACCTCCTGCAAATTCTGGCGGTTTCAATTTCTTGTATTTCTGTGTCAGAGTGATGATGTCATCATAATTGATCGGTTCCACTTGAACAGGTGGTGGAGGAGGTGGTGGAAAAGGTTGTCTCTGTTGTTGTTGGTTTTGCTCTTGCTGTTGTCTCACCAACCCAGTTAAGGCTTCCACCATTCTTTCTAACCGATCCATTCTGGCATTAGAAGATTCTGACTCATCTACATTCCTTGCATTAGCGTTCTCCATTGGTCTCTAGTACCCATAGCAGATAGAATATTTCATTCTCAACATAATCGTTCCTCCGATGTCTCATCATTTACAGTTCTCGTTTCTTTCTCTTTCAAACACACACACACATGCACACATGTATGCCATGCTCTATTTCTTTTCCATGACACCCTACAGCTCTGATGGACACGTGTGTGGGTACATTAACT
>NW_021037572.1:0-15954 GCF_004153795.1 Camellia sinensis | reverse complement strand
TAAAATGAGGTCTACACATGCAAGAACGATGAGCTCCTTTGATAAGGTACAAGAGGGGTTACTCTACGCATGCATCAAGGATACTTAGCATAGCAAAACCAACTCTGAAAATGAGTTATGGGGGTCCTAAAACCTACTAGAAAATGATAGAAACAAAGCTTGGAAGCTTGCAAATAGGGGGTCCTTTGGAAAGCCCAAAAGGCCACCAAACAAGACAAGGAGGGAGGGGGTCACCCCCCTCTGATTTTAAGGTTCAAGAATACACCTAAGCCACTGAAAATCCACTAGATTTCAGTGGCTAAGAGGCCAAACCAAGGCCAATGCGAATGCTCTAATGCATAGCCCTAATCATGAGGAAATGAAGCATGCAAAGGGGAAGATGACCACAAACAGAAAAATTCCCTTAATCAAACATCAAGAGGGGCTCAAAATAAGACTTTTCTTAGTTCATGGAAAATCCCGAAAATGCTTTCAAGTAAGGCTAAGCTAGGATGTAAAATTAGCCCTAAAAGAGAGATAGAAGATACAAGGAGGTAGATGACCTCAAAAAGAAAAGTGTTCTTAATAAAACTTTAAGAGGAGCTCAAAATAAGACACTTTACAGTTTATGTCGAAGCCCATAAATGCTTTCAAATAAGGCTAAAGAATGAAGCAAGATAAGGCTACAAAGAGGGAGATAATGACATACCCTTATAGCACAGCAATGCAGCAGCTTCTGGACCAAGATGGTGAGCTCTCAATCTCTGAAAATCAACTTCAAGGTACTGGAATGGGTGGTGGAGGTGATAGGCTATGAGGTGTAGTGCAATGGGACCAAGAACAAGGGTTTTTTTGGAGCTTGGCATAGAGAGATATGGAGGAGTGTGTGTGGATGAGCCTCTGAAAATTAAGAACCCTGACAAAGGAGAGGGGAGCCTTCCTTTATAGAGCCAAGAGACTAAAGCTTCTCTTAGAAGCTTCAAACCAAGAGCAAAGATCCTCCATACACGTGTATGGAGGATCCAGTCTGTGCCCTCCAGCTGGCACAGCTGGCATCCATTCAATCTGTAGAATACACCGGAAGGTCGTCGGCTAGCAAAATTGGTCGGCCGACTACTTTAACTGGTCGGTCAGCCATCTATTTGGTCGGTCGGCCATCTGTTCTGGTCAGTCGGCCATCTGTTCTGGTCGGTCGGCAGGAAAAATCTGCTCTGCATATCCAACTTCAAATGGGAATAACTCCTTCATGTGAACTCCTTTTCAGGTCATTCTTGTGTCCGAATTGAAGCCCCGGAAGTAAGCTTTCCAATGGCATAGCCTTGCATCAAAATTCCAAATTTGAAAAAATTTATACTTGTTTCGGTGAAGGTTGCTCAGTTTCGGTCCAACCGGGATGATGCCCAACTTCAACCAATCATGTCTCCCCTACCCGGACTCGGCCTGAGGTGATTCTTGAGTGCAAAATGAAGCCCTGGAAGTATTATTTCCAACGGTGGTGGCGTCATAGCTTAACTCCAATTGTATAGACAGATAAGCTTGATTTAGCGAGAACTGCTCGTCCCTCTCTTAGCGATTCTTGCCTATCTTCTTCTCCAACTTGGTTTCTTCTCTCTTCCCCTTCTTTCTTCAAATTCAAACCCCTAAGCAAGGTGTTTTGAAAGATTTTTCAAAGATTTCATCTCTCTTACCGAAAAGCGCAACATTTGACAAAATGTGAGCCTCGGAACATTGTAGAAACTTTATTTCAAAAATGTTTGAAAGAGAGGGTTTTAAGGTCTAAAAACCATCCAAAATAGCTTTGGTCCAAAATGGGGTGTGAAGTTGAGATTTGTCTCTCTCCTTGCCGAAGAAACTGAACCTTTCCCCTGTACACCTTTCTCCACCAAGTAAACTATTAGTAACGCCCAAGTCTTGAGGGCGGTCAAAAATAGGGTGTCTACAGTTGCCCCTTTTTGACAGAACTCGAAAGTCAAGAAGTGACGTGAGTGAATGTCAAAGCCCAGAGACGACCTATTTTTGACAAGGTCGAAGACTTGGACAAACAAACAAAATACAAATGTAATTGGTTGAACCCACAGGCTGCTTACGTATCCCATTACAAGGAATCAAACCAGCGTAGTTCAAGGGGCAGGATGCAAATGATATGCAGGAATACTTTGATAATTGGACTTATACGCTACGCGAAGCCGGTCTGAAAATTGGACTTATACGCTACGCGAAGCCAGTTTGAAAATTGGGGATTTATGCCATGCAATGCAACGCAAAAATGCAATGTAATAGCTAGAAACTGAAGGTACCTTACAGGGGCAATTGGCAATGACCTACCTCATGCTGCTGAGGACCTTCCGCTTCTTCTTGGTTAAACTGCAGGTACTGCTTTTCTCCCTGGCTGTGGCCGCAGCTTTCCCTATTCTCCAACAGGGTGACAGACTAGGTTGGTTCAGTATCCAGAATTGAGGTGCATACAGATGCTATCTCAATCTATGGGGCTGCCATACAGATTTCAAGCCGAGGATATACCCCTGGGTATTTAAACCAGGCTTTAGTCTCAGAAATCCCGAACCTTTGTGTTCCAGGCATGAGCCATTCGATCTCTAGTTTCCACCGTCTCAGTTGGTCTCCTAGGAACTCACCGCAAACATAGGCAGGTGGCTATACCAGACCACCGGAAGTCGTTCGGGCACGACAAACACCAAAGGAATTGCACCTTTAGAGGATTTAAGGTCTCCTAGACCGAAGAGTGCACAAGAAAGTGCGAGTGAAGAGTGAATGCACAAAACAATGCTAAGAAGATGCACGAAACTGTGCGATGCAATGTACTAACAAGTACAGGTTAGGTGCGCAAGAAAGCGTGACAGAATGCATGCAAAATGCAAGTAAGGTGCACAAAACAGTGCGACGCAATGCACTGACAAATGGCACAAGCATTTTCTATGCAAGATGAGAGAGAGCATGTAATGAAATGCACAAGATAGTGCGATGCACAAGAGAGCGCGAGTGTAAACTGCACAAAATAGTGCGATGCGCAAGAAAGCGCGAGTGATAAACTACACAAAATAGTGCGATGCGCAAGAAAGCGCGAGTGATTTGAAATTCACAAGACAGTGCGATACGCTAAACAGTGCGAATGATTTGAAATGCACAAGAAAGTGCGATACGCTAAACAGCGCGATTGATTTTGAAATGCACAAGACAGTGCGATACGCTAAACAGCGCGATTGATTTTGAAATGCACAAGAAAGTGCGATACGTTAAACAGTGCGAGTGATTTTGAAATACACAAGACAGTGCGATATGCTAAACAGCACGATTTGAAATGCACAAAACAGTGTGATACGCTAAACAGCGCGAGTGATTTGAAATGCACAAGACAGTGCAATACGCTAAATAGCGCGAGTGATTTGAAATGCACAAGAAAGTGCGATACGCTAAACAGCGCGATTGATTTGAAATGCACTAAATAGTGCGATACGCTAAACAGCGCGATTAATATGCAATGCACAAAATAGTGCGAATGAGATACAACCACAAGATGCACAAGACAGTGCTAGTGAAATACAAAGTGTAAGTGCACAAGACAGTGCGAGTGAATGCATGTTCTATGTGAATGAGGTGCATTTTCTATGCAAGTATGGAAGAGTGCATTTTCTATGCAAAAGATACGAGCATTTTCTATGCAAGAAACAGGAGCATATTCTATGCAATATTGAAAGCATATTCTATGCAGAATCGAAAGCAAGCATATTCTATGCATGAATCATAACGATGCGCGGCACGCATGTAACAGAAGTGTATATGAAAGTGCACATTCTATGCAATGGAAGGGCATCAAACATGTACTCTGGTGCCTCCGATTTATCTCTCGGAGGGCTTTGTAACACACTCAGCTCAAAAAGGGCACACCCTGTTCATATTGGCGAGAGATAACATCTGCTGCTGCTTTAATTGCCATTCTAACTTGAAGCAGGCTTACACTTAGGGTCGAGATACACTCATACTCCAGAGAAATGGCGAGCTCTGAGAAGGTGCACCTGGAATGCAGTCTCGGAATTTGCCGAAGCTGAAACACACTAAGATGCTCCAAATTTTTCTTTTTTTTCTTTGCTTTGCAGTCTGGAACCCACATAGCTTCAGATAGGTCCTTGTTCTACTGTTCTCACATGACCTGGGTTGAACCTTGCGGTTTATGAAAGAAAGAATCTTGTTTTGCATAAATGTGCAGAATGGCACAGCACTCTGAGCACAAAATAATTTTTTTCAAAATAAGAAAAGGGTTCTCAACCGGGTATTAAGCCTGCAACTGAACACAGCATACTATGACTCAACAAAAGGTACACGACCTAAACACATCGTGTAACACTTGAAAAAGACTCAAAACAAAAGTTGAGGTAAACAAAACAAAGACATGATACACAGACGTGGTACAAAGACAAGAGACCTCTTAGTTCGCGAGGAGCCAGTTTCTTCGGGTAGTGTTTCCCACCTTTTTCTCATTTGTGATTCTCACATCACTCTGGTACTCAATCTCTGTTTTTCTGAAAAAAGCCATTTTCTCACTTTTTCTCTCAGCGCACATCTCTCTATTCTTCAATCTCTCATTTTTTATCCCTCCCCTGGGTGGTTGGTGGATAAACAGAAAGTTGCGGGGTCTTGCCCCTAGCATTCCGCTAGATTCTTCTTCTTGTTCACAACAGTGAGTTTCTTTCACAGAGGGGCTGTGCTACAATTGGGTGTGTAGCAAATCTGCAGCTGACATCGGTTGACGATGCTCTGCTAGGGAGTTTGGACGTGATCAGATCTGTCCAGATGAGGGAATGGGATATCTTGTCCCATTCCGGTTCGTGTTTCGCACTTGGCTTGATACCTCGTTGCTTGGAGGATGTGAGAGCTTTCTGCCTTTTTGCGGTTAGCTTTAGTGGTGCCTTTTTTCGGCAGGTATGGTGCCTTTCTTGGCAAGCATGTTAACAATGGGGAAAAGACAGAACACCTGACTCAACTGTGCCCCTAGTTCATCATTTTGACCATTTTTTGTTTTGGCTTTCTACTAAAACAATTTTGACCAATATGAGAGTTAGATTAACATGCTTGTTCAATTTTCTGATTTAAAATCATGCAAGTCCGACTATGAGCACTGAAAATTTTCCTTTTTTGGATCCAAGAAATGGTCCAGTTTTGAAAAATGGAATACTTTTCGAGAAAATCAGTTAACCTCTGTAAAAATTCTCAAAAACTATTTTTGCAAACGGCCAATGCTCAATAAGCACGGAACCTACTCTTGAGATGCACTACCTCAGATCCAAAGGAAAATTGCCCCTTGCTTGAAGAGAGTTGCACGGCAACGGAAAGTTGCCCCTTGTTTGAATGGTACCACGGCACACTATATGGCAACAGAAAGTTGCCCCTTGTTTGGATAGCATCGCAGCGCATTGTAATCAATCCTCAGAGTGACGATGACAACCGAACTCTCGGATACAGAGAAGGCAAAGATGATCAAAACCATTACATGGACACAATTGATTTTGAAGTGTTTTACAGCTGGACTTCGGAATGAAGTTGCCTACGTATCCCAAAGATGGGAATCAAGCCTTACGTAGTTTGAGGTTAAGGTACACTCGGGTATTTAACCTCTTCTTTTGTGCTCTAACTTTTGCCAAGGCCGCCCTTTGCGGGTTTTCAACCTTACGAGCTATGTTCTTCAATTCTTTTTCATTTCTTTTCTTCTTCTTTTTTCATTTTTTGCATTTTCTTCATTTTTTTTGCATTTTTCTCTTTTGTTCTTTTCTTTTCTTTTTTTTTTTCGCTCTAACTTTTGCCTGGGTTGCCCTTTCAGGTTTTCGGCCCAACGAGCCTCTCAAGGGTAAAAGTGTAGCTTGGTCCATGTCAAATGGTTCTAAGATCTCGAATCCGTCTGAATCCAGGAGAGTGACTGCTGTTCGCTGACAATGCAGGAGTCCATCCCATGGGGGCTGGATTTGGCCCTAGTGTTGTGGATAGGAACTCAGTTGTTCTTCAGCAATACTTTCTTCTTTCTTCTCTTCTAGGGTTTGGCATTCTTGCCAGTCTTCATTGATTTGGAGGATGATCCATCTTCGGCTCTTCGAGCACATCTGGCATTTTTGCCCCTAGTTCCAGGGATACTTCTGATCTAGCTTTGCAAGCTTCTTTTGGCGACATCTGATCTCCTTGATCTAACTTTCTTGCCCCTAGTTCGAGGGCTGCTTCAAATATGGCCACATAGGCCTCCTTTGATGGTTGACCATTGACCATGCTGAATTTAAGTCCAAGGTTTGAAAATGAGGGGTCGAGTCTCGAGGCTGAGAGCGATCCTAGGCTGCACAATCTCAAGAGCGATTCCACACAGGTCTTCGCAGGATCGCGCAAAACATTTTTTGAAATCTTTTAAGAAAGCGACTAGTCGCTCGCGCTGAAGACAGTGTGGGACCAATCTAGATCAAGCCAGGATCCTTCTCAGTACTCACATTAACAAGCATGATCTCGATCATTAAAGGCTTAGCATGCCTCTCTTTCTCTCAATTGATCAAATTTTTGCAAATCTCGAGGAATTCCTTCCTCTTTGTTTTCAATACATTATTCAAAAAGTTTTGAAAAAAAACTTAGGTCAATGCAATGACTTCAAGGCACAAGAGAGCAAGTGAAATGCACTGCTGCTTCATCCAAACTTCTGGCACAACTCGGCGCAAGGCAGAAGCAAACACAAAGGGTGTGGAAATCACTGCTGTTTCATTCAGATCTGTTGGCACAACTGGCTCCCTGGCAGAAACAAACTCAAAAGAAAACAAAAGGACAAACACAAAACAAAATAGTGATATCCGAAGTAACACCCCCGGAATCACCCGACTTCTGTATAACAGGACTGACTCGATACAACAAGACAGACCCTGACCGACTCAGTACAAAAAGACTGACCATATACAAAACTAACCCAATACCTAAGTCAGAAAGTACAAAAACTAGTGTTCGCACATTGCTCAAAACTGTGCGTGCCATACGCCACATCTGAAGTAAACTGAGCGCCGCCCGCAGGTGGTTCATCCCCCGATCGCATCACATTATCCCCCAGGTTCACTGATCCAATGACGATAGACTTTGCTGAGTTGGTGCGAAGATGACCTTATTGTCAATCAGATCTTGTATTTCGTGGCGAAGGCGGAAACAACTATCAGTGACATGGCCGACTTGCTGATGAAAGGCACAATACTCGGCCGGATCATGAGAGGGAGGGAGTTTATCTGGCAGCAGTCGCGGCTCCAGGGGTTTCAGATCCCCCTCTCTAATCAGGATCCTCAAGGCCGCTGATAGAGACATATACAGTGGTGCGAACACCCTCTGGCCTCGAGGTGGGTGTTTTGAGGTTTGTGGAGTTTTGCTGGATGCACTAGCAAAGGGATTGGTAGGCGCTGACTGGGTTTACTGATCTCTTTCGAGCAAGGGTTTAGAGCTGAAAGGAATATTCCTGGTACAACGACCCTTCTCCCGGCTTGTCCCTTGATTCAAATTGCCCTCAACTTGAGTGGTGAAAGTGTCATCCACAGCCTTTATAATGACTGCAATCACTTGTTGTTTGTCCAACCCTTCGGCTTTCAAAGCCTCAGTAGCCCACAAAAGGTGTTCATGAGGATTCATGTCTACCCCTACCTTGTTCTTTCCACTGGCTTCCACTTTGCCAAGGGATTGGCCTTCTTCAAATGCAGCCCGTCCCAAGGTTGGGGAGCCTTTAGATATGAACTCCCTGGTACGTGATGTGGTCAATGATGGGGCCAAAACCCCAAAGGCCAGATCTGCCACAGTTCTCTGAAGGTCTTCGATCATTTTCATCAGCTCAGAAGTAGTGGGCTCATGGGTTTGAGATGATTGGAGTCCAGGTGCATCCATCATGCATAAGTCCATGCTGACTGGAATGAACACCTCCGATTTAGGTAAATGGGCTGGGGTGATGTATACGTTGGGGTCGTAAGGGACGGCCAGTGTATGGATTAGGTTGAGATATGGATGAGGTATTTGGTCATTGGGGTCTGAAGGTGGAACTATCGTCCGGTTGTCAATGAGATTTTGGATCTCATGACGAAGGCGGTAGCAACGGTCGGTGCCATGACCGCGCTGCTGATAGTACATACAGTACTTGGCAGGGTTATGTCTGGCTGGGAGTGGGTCGGGAAGAGGTTGAGGATCGAGGGGTTTGAGATGCCCTTTTTTCATCAGGAGTTTTAGTGCGCTAGTCTGGCTCATATAGAGGGGGGTGAAAGTTCTGCCCTGAGCTCGGGCTGGGCCGACTGGTTGTAGGCTTGGTTTGGCAAAAGGCTTGGCTGTGACGACTGTATTGATTTCAGTGGGTTCAGGAATAGTGCTACTTCCAGCATTGGTACTCCCTGCAATCGCCCTCCTTGTCGGTTCACTTGTTTTGGGAATGATCCCGCTGTTGAACGCATTCTCGACCTGAACCACCAGTTCATGCAAACTTTTGAAAGTGAATAGTGGAGCGACTATCAATTTTTGCAACATGTCATGCCCGAGGTTTCGCACCATCATCTGCACTTGATCCCTCTCAGAAGGGCGATCTGTCATCTGTGCTGGCTTTGCCCTCCACCTTGTAACAAATTCCACAAAAGGCTCTGTTGGGTTCTGGCGGGTTGTTTCAAGCTCTTGCATGGTCATTTCAACTTGAGTATTGTAGGAATACTGATCGACAAAGGCCTCAGCCAATTCTTCCCAGTCTTGCTTCACTTTGTCCTCCAACTTAGTGTACCAAGTGGCTGCTACACCCGACGGGGTTCTTCCATACAGAGAGAGTTTCTGTGGCTTGGTCAGACCCATCGGCTTCAGGACATCCAAGAAAAGTCGGATATGTACCATTAGATCTCCAGACCCATCGAAACGGTCAATATATGGTATTTTGAATCTGTCTGGGAGCCGTACGGCAGACTCAGTGTGTCCATCCTCAATGTCGGGAATGGAATTAAGGCCCTGTGCCTTTTTGAAGTGCTTCTCAAGGTTCGCAATTTTCACTGCAGTCGGATTGAGCTCATTAACATCAAGGGAATAAAGCCTCTCATTAGGCTGCATTAGGGGTCTGAGCACCTGAGCTTGAGTCAACCTTTCTCGAGGATTCGGACACTACAAATCTTCAATTGGCGGAAGTAGGTCAAAGTTCGGCTGGGGTCCCAAAGCTGGATGTGAGGCAGATGCCCCAGATGGGCGCTGCGTTTCAATACTGGTCTCAGCCTGCATGGCAGTTCCCTGACTTAACGCTGCTATCACGGCCACAAATTCTTCCGAACCCTGTGCCATCACGGTCTGCTGAGTCCGAACAAAGGTGATGTGACTGGCGACTGACGGATCAGATGAACCGGTGAGCCCTGACTGGCCTTTCTTTGCCTTGCCTCAGCGAAAGAGCATTGGTTGCCCTTGAATTGAATTTCTGACCTAACAAAGTCTATCAACACTAGTCCAATGTACCCGGGGGATATCGAAGCCTTCTGAAGCTATAGTTCAAAGACTACCTAGTAAAAGAGAAAACATGCAGCATCTTAGCCTGATTTACCAAAACAGATATGAACATACTAGGATGACTGTGCCTCCTACTGAATTCTGCCCCAAAATTTTGCCTGTAAACTGATACCCTCAGGTAAAATTGATTCCCCAAATACTGATCCTGATGCCCACAAGCCTGATACTCAAACTTGCAAACTGATACATGCATTCCCTGTAGAGACGCACTCTAAAAGCACATAGCAAGCAAAGAGAGCCAAAACAGCCCTATGTTGGGGTAGGGTTTCCCTGTCCTATTTTGTCAGGAGCTAGGGTTTCACTACGCATGCAGTGGTTTCAAACAACCTATAATTGGGTAAGCAACCAGTCTTAGCTTGGAATGGTCACTATGGTTTCCGAATATGCACTAGGTCGAATGGTCAAAAAGGGTGCCCCGGTAAAAACTGGAGTTTGTGTTCCCATACTGTCAGAGCCCATAAACGGTCAGCCTTATGGTCATGCCTTGACAAGACAAGTCGCCGGCAAACCGTTCAGGAATGGCAGATGGCAAACACGGTGTCCTATGTGCACTAATACACATGCAATGCAAAAAAACACACAAGTGCAGTCAAAACAAGATATCATAAGTTCGAGTCATGTTCTCTATTATCCCCAGCAGAGTCGCCAGAAACTGTTGACCCGCCCGCGTGAGGCCTTCGTGCTACAGTTCGGACTCGATTTTTGTCACGGTTCTTAATCTGAACCAAAGAGTCCAAATCCGGCAAATCGTTTTGAGAAAACAGATTTTTAGAAAACAGATTTTTAGAAAAGAAGTGCCAAACATGGACTGCTTTGTCAGATACAGAGTCACCACCTAAATATTTTTTAATGGGGGGAATTTAGGAAACCCTGACTAGGTGCCAAAGGCCACGTGTCCGTCATCACCAAAGTTGCCTCGGCTCGGGAACTTGGGTACGATTGGGGAAGGTCAGCTATGAGCACCCCCTTTCGCCCGATTCGAAGATCGGCCTCTACTAACCATGATATCCAATTTTGAAAACATTATGTATTCCTATCCCGGTTATTAGCCTAGAATTACTATGTTATGCGCACAGCAAACAAGTATAGACCAAATTGCCTAAATTGGAACAAAACATTGCATGTTTGTTTATTTAAGAATGATTTGATGGTGCTACCCGCGAGTAGGCTAAGACATGGATTTTGCCACCCTCGAGTGGGCTTAGAAAATATGGTTTTGCCACTCTCAAGTGGGCTTAAAATTCGCATCAAATGCATTGTTCCAATTTAAGTAACCCAACCTTCACCCACAGGCATTCAGGCAATTATAACACGTAAGCAC
Organism: Camellia sinensis; assembly: GCF_004153795.1. Taxonomy (NCBI): domain Eukaryota; kingdom Viridiplantae; phylum Streptophyta; class Magnoliopsida; order Ericales; family Theaceae; genus Camellia; species Camellia sinensis. Next base: position 5,129 of record NW_021037572.1, on the reverse strand, counting down.
ATAGCCTCATGGTAAGCATGCTGTCATGGCAAACACTCACACTCATGCAAGATGCTAAAGCATAAAAGCTTACCTAGTACTCCGAGCCAAAACAAAAGCTAGTTAGTAATCAATGCATGATCCTAGCTCATGTTAAGATGGCTAATGCAACACATACAAGATGAAACTACAATAGGCTCGGCTATTCTAAGATGGCATGTGATGATGCTACAACTAACATGTATTCAACTTTGGGATTGAAATACAAATGCAGTTAGTATGATGCGCCGAGCCCGGTGCATGTAAGACAAATGTATGGATGCACGCATGCTATCATACTGTATGCTAATTGAAACATGCCCTAGACTAACCATCGAAAGCTAGTAAATAAAAGGGAAGAAAGACATGGGGGTTGGAAGACATGCACACACGCACGCACGCTTATTACACAATTGCCCTCACTCGGAGGGTCCGAATAAATATTACAGTCCGAATAAATAATACTAAATTAATTATTACAGAATTTCTAATTAATTAATAAATTAAATGCAGAAAGAAGGTGGCCATAGTCCCGCCTCGGGATGCGTGAATGATGCGTGCTTGACTCGTCTCACCCGAAAACTCGCTGCCATAGCACTGTTGCCTCTGTTTACAATGCCCTGCTCCTCTGAAGACTGTGAAAGTCCCCAGAACTGCTCCTAGAGTGTTGTGGAATGTTATCGGCCAAAAGAATATGCTACCAGCCATGGGAATACTCTCATCGGCTAAATATTGTGCTCTCGGCCAAAAATTCCTTGCCGGTTGGCACTTAACACTGTCGGCCGGCCAAATCTTCTTGCTGAAACCTGCAGTTGACAGCAGCAGAGGGCAAGCAGTGTATGGCATGGAATTTTCAAGCAAATGTATGCATGGGCACACTCCCTATCATGCAATGAACTCCAGAGAGCACTGCCCTCGACCCTCGGGCCATCAATCGTGCATTTCGATGCATGATGGCCTAAGAGGCCAAGTTTGCAACTTCGATATCAAATGAAATGCAAGCACAAAACACATCAAAGGGCCCCAACCCCTATCATGATTGATCAAGAGGCAAGGGATGCATGCTCAATGAAATGCAACCTAGGCATGGAGGCTAAGTATGCAACATGAACATGCAAATGAGCAATGTATACTAGGCGCGCAACCTAAACATGTAAGCAAACATGGCATGCAACAACATGCGATGATGGACTTAAACTAACATGGATAGCTCGCAAGCATGCCAAAATCAGTGGCCATGTGATGAAAATGAGGCAACCAAGATGCATGCAAACATGCACAATGCAATGGACCCGAGTCTAAGGCACAAAACACAGCTCCACAATGGCATTGAAAGGATGAATTATGGCATACAATGGCATATGTTCCAGCACTGAAGTATGATGCTCAATGGTCCCGAAACATGCAAATATGCCACCCAATGCATGAAATAGCCCCCGAAACTCAAAACTAGGCACATGTATTGAACTATAACTATGCAAAGCAAGCATTATTTGACCATGAAGCACAAGGACAGAGCCAAGGCAGTCCCAAAATATGCACAATACTAGTTTAAAGCATGGCCAAAAGGTGCTAACATGTAGGGCTAAAACAATATGCAAGATTGGCTAGTAAGCATGGTTTATACCACACCTATATGAAGCATATGAAATATCACCAAACCGGCCAAAAACAGTGAACAAAACATGTCAAAATATGCCCAAATACCCACTAAAATGAGGTCTACACATGCAAGAACGATGAGCTCCTTTGATAAGCTACAAGAGGAGTTACTCTACGCATGCATCAAGGATACTTAGCATAGCAAAACTAACTCTGAAAATGAGTTATGGGGGTCCTAAAACCTACTGGAAAATGATAGAAACAAAGCTTGGAAGCTTGCAAATAGGGGGTCCTTTGGAAGGCTCAAAAGGCCACCAAACAAGACAAGGAGGGAGGGGGTCACCCCCCTCTGATTTTAAGGCTCAAGAATACACCTAAGCCACTGAAAATCCACTGGATTTCAGTGGCTAAGAGGCCAAACCAAAGCCAATGCGAATGCTCTAATGCATAACCCTAATCATGAGGAAATGAAACATGCAAAGGGGAAGATGACCCCAAACAGAAAAATTCCCTTAATCAAACATCAAGAGGGGATCAAAATAAGACTTTTCTTAGTTCATGGAAAATCTCGAAAATGCTTGCAAGTAAGGCTAAGCTAGGATGTAAAATTAGCCCTAAAAAAGAGATGGAAGATACAAGGAGGTAGATGACCTCAAACAGAAAAATGTCCTTAATAAAACGTCAAGAAGAGCTCAAAATAAGACACTTTACAGTTTATGTCGAAGCCCATAAATCCTTTCAAATAAGGCTAAAAAATGAAGCAAGATAAGGCTACAAAGAGGGAGATAGTGACTTACCCTTGTAGCACAGCAATGCAGCAGCTTCTGGACCAAGATGGTGAGCTCTCAACCTCTGAAAATCAACTTCAAGGTGCTGGAATGGGTGGTGGAGGTGATAGGCTATGAGGTGTAGTGCAATGGGACCAAGAACAAGGTTTTTTTGGAGCTTGGCATAGAGAGATATGGAGGAGTGTGTGTGTATGAGCCTCTGAAAATTCAGAACCCTGGCAAAGGAGAGGGGAGCCTTCCTTTATAGAGCCAAGAGACTAAAGCTTCTCTTAGAAGCTTCAAACCAAGAGCAAAGATCCTCCATACACGTGTATGGAGGATCCAGTCTGTGCCCTCCAGTTGGCACAACTAGCATCCATTCAATCTGTAGAATACCCCGGAAGGTCGTCGGCTAGCAAAATTGGTCAGCCGGCTACTTTAACTGGTCGGTCGGCCATATATTTGGTCGGTCGGCCATCTGTTCTGTAGGCCCAACTTCAAATGGGAATAACTCCTTCATGTGAACTCCTTTTCAGGTCATTCTTGTGTCCGAATTGAAGCCCCGGAAGTAAGCTTTCCAATGGAACCAGCCTTGCATCAAAATTATAACTTTGAAAAAAGTTACACTTGTTTTGGTGAAGGTTGCTCAGTTTCGGTCCAACCGGGATGATGCCCAACTTCAACCAATCATATCTCCCCCACCCGGACTCGGCCTGAGGAGATTCTTGAGTGAAAAATGAAGCCCCAGAAGTATTCTTTCCAACGGTGGTGGCCTCATAGCTTAACTCCAATTGTATAGACAGATAAGCTTGATTTAGCGAGAACTGCTCGTCCCTCTCTTAGCGATTCTTGCCTATCTTCTTCTCCAACTTGGTTTCTTCTCTCTTCCCCTTCTTTCTTCAAATTCAAACCCCTAAGCAAGGTGTTTTGAAAGATTTTTCAAAGATTTCATCTCTCTTTCATTCATTTCCACTTTGTCCTTGCTCGGTTTACCGAAAAGCGCAACATTTGACAAAATGTGAGCCTCGGAACATTGTAGAAACTTTATTTCAAAAATGTTTTGAAAGAGAGGGTTTTAAGGTCTAAAAACCATCCAAAATAGCTTTGGTCCAAAATGGGGCGTGAAGTTGAGATTTGTCTCTCTCCTTGCCGAAGAAACTGAACCTTTCCCCTGTACACCTTTCTCCACCAAGTAAACCATCAGTAACGCCCAAGTCTTGAGGGCGGTCAAAAATAGGGTGTCTACAATTTTCAATTCATGATGTATTATTTTCTTACACATGTTTTCTCAAGTTTTGGGACCAAAAAAATGTGTTTTGAAGCTTTAAAGTTTAGTTTTGAAGCTTGGAGATCAATCTGGAAATTCCAGAATTCTGCTTCATCGCTCGAGTGGTGAAAGCTTCGCTCGAGTGAAGAATGTGAACTCTCAGAAGTTTTGTAGACATGAACTCTTGGCTCGAGCAACAGAACCTGCACTTGAGCGACCACCCTTTGTTTGCAGCCTTGGCCTGAGTGACCAAGACCTTCGCTCAAGTGTAAAATGAGAGCTCTTAGTACTTTCGCAGACCAAGGGGTTCGCTCAAGCGGACAAAGTTATGCTCGAGCGAACTGCCCTGTTTTCAGAACATTTGCTTAAGGGGTCAAAAGTGTATTTTTGCATCCTCATTGCATCTTAGGCATTCCTAAGCTATGATTAAGATATAATAATGAAGATAAGAGTTAGAAACACACGCTAAGAAAGAAGAATGTTAAGTTAAGCATCTGTGAGACGTGTATTCAATAAGTATCTGTTATATGTTTGTGTAGGTCATGAGCCATAGACCATTTGATCTGTCTAATTTGTTTGTTCTACTTTTGGAGCCATCTGTGAGTAATAACTCTGTAATGCTATGTTCAACTCTAAGTATTTTCTGAATGATATGATCTGATCTATTTTCTGAAATGCTACTTTATGCTTAAATGAATGATAGTCCAATTTTCTGAAATATATTCGTGGCATCCTTAACATCATGTGATATCTGTTATATGACCTTGTACCATCTTTGGTTATGCATAGCCGTTTATTTGTTGTGTATATGTCCCTTTATGGGGCATCTAGTCTCTTTTATGGGTCATCTGTACCATCTCATGTAATCATGAGTCATCTGTTAGCACTATTGGATGTATCACGTATGGTTATATGCAAAAGCTGAATATGAATATGAATTTGTTTCTGATCTAAATCTATTATGAACATCATTTATAAAACCTTTACTCTGTTATTATTCACTAGGCTCCAGCTCACCATATTATTTACGTATGTAGGTGATCAGGCGCATGACCAGGCCGAGAGTGGATTGCCCGGATCTGTTTTGTGTCGGCCAATCTGTGCACCACCCGAGGAGGTTCCCGAAATGCTTCAAGTGGTCAAAATTTATGAATCAAGTCTAAGTCTATTGTTTTCTTTTGTTTAAGACTGAACAAGTTTTTGTATATTTTGCATTTTGGGCTAAGACCCATTTTGGTTTATCTGTATATAAGATGATGTCATATATGTAAATATAAGTTTGAAATTTTTTGTCCTATGTACGTCTACACAGCTTTATGGACATTGTTTTGGATATTTACTTCCGCTAGCCCCTTAATTCTATTAATATGTTCAAAGGCCTTCCAGTAATCCTAGGGTTTGGGTCATGACAACCCCTAAGCTAATGAGAAAATTGAAGTTACCAACCAGTCTCTGTTGAAGATTATCAGGACCAA
>NW_021037567.1:0-22197 GCF_004153795.1 Camellia sinensis | reverse complement strand
ATCCGGAGGCGGGGCTCGCAGCCAAGACTCAGAAACTTCTGAACGAGCACATTATGCAATATCACCAAGTGCTCAATTGGTGACGTCTGAGTCTCAAGGTCGGTCAAAAATGGGGTGTCTACACCAGACACACCTTTTTTTGTTATCCTATTTTTTGACTGACCATGTCACGCCCCACTTTTTATTACTCGAAGTCATTACCAAATTCATTAGCTTAATTCAATTACAAGGATAACATGCGGAAATAAACTCATATATCCAATCTGTAGAAGTGATTAACGATACTCTCATTCGTATGCAAAGTAAATATTACATGAACATACTTAATAAATTGCCCTTGGGCTTACATCACTTAAGGTACAAGAAGAAGGGTGTAACCCTTTTACAACAATGGCATTCCGCCAACATAACTAAGGCCCCGTGGCCAGTAAACAAGTAGATCCCAATCTTGCAGCTCAACCTGCTTAATACCTGAAAAAGATTCAACAACGTGGGATGAACATATAGTCCAGTAGGGAACTCAACATGATCCTCAACAATAACAACTTACAGATAACTATGATCATGAACACTCATTCTCATTCTCATACTAGAATAGTAATGTGACAGTTTATACAAAATATATATGTATGAGCTTTTCTCGAAAACCACCGTTTCATTCAACGCTACAAGTGGTTTGTCTTTCCTTTTTCCTTTCATTAACCCCCATTCCCAATCTTTCATAATATTAACAAATACATAGGAAGTAATCACACTAAGCCCGTTACTCTCTTCCATTTCCTATACATACTCAAATGTACCCTTTTTAAACATGTTTATCTTTGTAAAAATATAAATTTACAATCCACCAACATGTATACAATCAACCAATGGAGTAACTCGGTCCTCCGAACTGTAACCAATCAAAATCCATGATATTATCAGTTACAACGAAACAACAACAACAATCCCATTTCACTCTACTAGCTATGTGCGTAGTAAGCCAACAATACACCCCACTCAACAACATTAACAACAAGCCAGTTTACCAGGCGCTAGCTGGAACGTAACGGTACCTCTGATTATCAGCGCAGGGTATAACACCACCAATCGAAATGCAACAGGGCATAACCAACATGTATAATGCATATGCATAAACTATCAAGACACCAGCAATGTGTTAAAGCATATGAACACATGACTATCTCCTTCCGAGCAAATATACATATATATAATGTATCTAGCACTTCATCACATACGATGTTCAATTAATCAATGGCAACATGCATACCCGACAATTCTACACAATCGTGTCATCCTCTACCGATGACCAAGGGCAAGACCTCTAGATGCATATAGTTAGTACATCTATTAAAAGACTCAAATATCATGAATCATAAACTCAACAACAATATTAACATTGATAGTTAAAGATACAACTTCTACATGTGTGTTCAACACTCAAGACACAACAATCCAATTCTCAAACTTATTTCGAAAACACTTCCCTCATTTTCACAATACTGATTCCATTCCTTTTTGTTATCACAAAACCAACTCCACTAATCTTGTTTCCATAAAATCAACTCCAAAGCCATGGATAATCCCACAGGCATTAACACCCTTACCACACTCATTTTGACAAAAGAGATTTACACACAATAGTCAACAAACCCCCATTATAATTTACCCAACCAAAATATAATTTAGGGCTTTTCTTTTATTAACTACAACATGCTAATCTATATTCTAATTAGCCAAGACAACAATCAATGAAGCCAAAACCATTCTCCACATAACCAACCCTAGGTTTATTTCATGATTTTCAAACAAATCCAACATGATACAATTTTCATGCAATACAAAAATTACCACATGTCTATCTATAGACGGAGTATTGAAAAAGAACAAGGAGAATCCCTACCTCAAATGAAGAACTAAAATGGAGAAGATGACCCGAAATCAAAGTGCTCCAAATTCCAAATTTCTTGGATCAAAACGAAGCCCTCGACGATCAACACACTTCTTACAAAGGCCCAAGGTGAGGAAAACACTCTAGCTAGATCAATCCTAAGAGAGAAGTTAGGTTTTAGAGTGAGGTGCTCTCCAATGGCGGTTTTGAAAAAGTAAGAGAGAGAAAGGAAATCAAAAAGTGAACAAAAAGGTCGGATCTCGGCTTTATATAAAAGTCGCCCCGCTCGAGCGTCGAACTCCCCGCTCGAGCGTCACTCATAGATCCCCGCTCGAGCGTCCAATCCCCCGCTCGAGCGGCGGATGCACGCTCCCAGAACTTAAACAGACATGATGCCCGCTCGAGCGTCAAACTCCCCGCTCGAGCGTCAGACACATACCCCCGCTCGAGCGTCCAATCCCCCGCTCAAGCGTATACCACTGCAGATGAAAAACTGGATGGGTGATTTCCCCGCTCGAGCGCCGAAACCCCTGCTCGAGCGGAGAGGCCAAAAACTGGGCAAAGATTCTAAGTTCTAAAACATCACCAACTTATTCCCAACAAGTCCAACACAACCCAAAACTCTAAGATAAAGAGAAAGGGATAGAAAAGAGGATAAGACAACAACAAATCTACGGAACCAAGTCCGGATTACAGTTAAGCAACAACAGGGAATACCGGGATCGCTATAGACCAGATCGGTCGCCCCTCAACCAACTAAGACATTTCTGAGCAGTTCCTTTCACCCCCTATCACTTAAAGGCAGAGCTAACCCTAAATTCTATTGCTCTCTAAAAGGCTTGCCTATTCTATTAGTCAAGCTTGGATCAATTGAAGGCAGACCAATTACCTAATCAAACATTGTAGCAAACAAAGCCAACAACTTTTTATGAGCTAATCAAACACTCCTTCAAGCCAAGGCATATGTACCCGAAACAAAAGGAAGAATAGAAAATATAAGTAAGCAAGCTCCATTATCCATTATCGAAAATCAACCCCCTAAAAATTACCCATTGTTTGTTATTAAAAATAAGATCCAATTCCCACTGTTTGATTCACCAATTTGAATATACATGTTTTATAGAGGGGCCAATTTGAGAGAGAATAGAAAAATAAATGCTCTCTATAACTATCAATTAGTAACCAAACAAATGTGACATTTCAATTCACATATGTGAGTGCCTGTGATAATTGGGTGCGCTACTCGTTTCGTTTTCCCTCATTTAACCTTGGGTTTGTCTTGTTGGGGTGCCGGTTTGACCGGGAGACTGGTTAACGGGTTGGGTTTGCTGTGTTTGGAAGCTTATTCCCAAGTCCTTACTTTTATTTGATTTCCGTGTCAAGTTTTTCGTGTTTCGGGAGGTGCGAGGTTGGATCCGGAGTGTCCAGTGTTGAGTTGGAAATTTTTTAGGCTAAAGGGCAGAGCCGCACATGCGGGGTCTTGGGTTGCACGTGTGGGAGAGGGGTCGCACGTGCGGAAGGTGAGGCCATACGTACGGGAAACATGGGAGAACCTGGGCTGCCTATTGCAAAAAAGACAAGTGTGGTTGGTGGTGCGGGGTTAGGGCGCCGCACGTGCGGGAGTGGGTGCCGCACGTGCGAGACTCGGCTAAGTTCAAAAATTCTGTCTTTTCTCTCTTTTTGGGCTGTGTGTATATCACTTTTTACAGATCTCTCTCTCTAAAAATCATTTCCTTTTCATTCTCTCTACATTTCCTACACCAAACCTCTTAAAACTCTTGATCTCTTTAGATCCATTGCATTTTTAACCCAAACTCCTTCATCAAAGCTGGAGAGCTAACCGAGGGCTTCGTTGTGTGCGGTGAAGATCGTGTTTCAACACCGTCAATTTTAAGGGTTTCATATCATTTTATTCTTCAAGCTTGAGGAAGGGACTTTCCTAGAGTTATATATATATTTTTACAAGAATTATTGTTGATTTTCGAATTTCTCTTGTTAATATTGAATGTTGATGGTTGGCTCAACAATGTGGGTGGTTTAGGAGGGGATTTGCTCCTTGTTTCTTATGAAACAATTCTCTTGAGGGTTTTGAAATACTTTGAGTAAGGAGAAATGTTTTTGAAGAAATTCTTTCAAAAGATGTGTGTGTGTGTAGTGTGATGAGGAAAAACCTAGAAATTAGGGGTTGGGAGTTTTGAAAGAGCGTTGAGAATACTTGGTTGACCTTGTTGATATATTACTTTGTGTGTCAAAGTGAATAAAGATGGGGAAATTTCTCACTTATATATATAAATGATGAGTTTTATGAAATATGAGAATTGTGATTTTGGTAGTTGTTCAAAATATTGATATAGTCTTGAAATGACGAAATTGTTGAGAATGCTCAAAATGTGGGAAATGTGTTATCCCTTAAATGAATTGAAATAAAAGTACGTTTATTCATCTTGTGAGATTACATTGAAAAGTGGTTTGGGAATTGTGATCACAATGGTAAGATTGTGTGGAAGAATTGAACATGAAAGAAATGTTGCATTGTATTGATAATCATTACATTGTCATATCAATTCATTTGATTATGTTAAACTTCAAATTTAAAGTTGAAAACTTTTGCATTGAGAAAGGATTGTTGTGGAATAAGTTTTCATGGAATGGTTTGGGGTAAATAGAGTGGTAAGTCCGGATAGGCGGTGTAGTTGAGATTGGTTAAGTTGGCCTGAGTGTTTGGGGTGAAAGACCAAAACACGCGCGGAAGATGTACCACTTCCCTTCCAGTTAGCAACCAGTAAAGTGGGGTTTTTGGTAGTGCTAGTTATGCCTACTTACAGACACCAACCTAGGGATTACCTGAATCGTATTTACCGCCCCTTTTGAATTAAATTGTAAATTTTAAATTGTTGAGATTTCAAGTTATTATGGAACATCATAGCTTTCAAAAGATGCAAATGTGATTTTCTTTAAAAAGGCATAGCATGGCACGTACATTTGTATAAAATGTATATACTTTGTTAAATTCTCTACTAGGCTTTAAGCTCACCCCTATGGGATTTTGGTACAGGAAAAGATGTGGTGATTCCGCCGAGTTAAGGGCGTGGACTTATTTTGTGGAGAGCAAATGGCTCTTATTTTGTTGTGGTTCATTTTGCTAGCCAAGGGCTATAAGTGTATGGGTTCGTGAAACCATTTTTGTGTAACCGGGCTTAAGTCTTAGAATTTGTAAGCCCTTGAGGGCATTTTATTTACTTTTGAATTTGACGTTCTACAAGCTATAGATTTATGTATGTGATATCATTGAATGTATAATTCGCATGTGGGACTATTTTGTACAAACCTTATTGATTAATGATGTAAAGGTTGAGGAATTGCATCATTTCTTATAATGAACGTTGATTGTAGTATTTATAAGGTGTTATAAATTTTGGGGCGTTACAGTGCCAAAAGGCATGAAAAATCATTTCTATGAACATATAAAGAAGCAAACCAAGCTGAAGGTAGTAAGGCCTAGTTTAGGAAGATTAAATAAGTGTACTTTTTGACTTTTTATGAAATATGAGTTGGGTTTGGGTTGGGTTTGAAGTGATGTATTAGAGAGGTGATGTGACTTAAATAAGATGATGTGACTTAAATAGGATAGTGACTTTTTAACTTTTTGCCTTTTTTCAACCATGCCAAACTTGGCCTAAATAGCAATTAAGCACAATCACTGTTTCAACCTTCCGTACTGTGTGGTAATTTTTGAACATGAAAGATTCTATCTCACTTTAGAGCAGAAAAACAAATACAAGTCACACGCATTCACGAAACTCTCATTTCATTGAAAAAGACTTTATGGTCATCTCATAGTAAACCTATTTCATATTCCATAATAAATGAATCAAACCACATAAAGAAACACAAACATTATGCCGAACTTCTCTGCACTCCTCTTTCGTTATCCATAAGAAATTGAAGGGGAAAAAAAATTCAATCAAACACATACATACAGATTTGCTATAAGAAATGAGTAATATGTTTTTTCAGTAACTAGAAATAAAATATAAAATTTTAAAAAAATTTGTAAACTAAAACAGATTGAACAATTTAATTCCCAATGGAAGCCGAAGCATCCTATAAAGAATTAGGATACCTTTAAGAGTAATGCTAGAGACCCAAATGTTTTTACCAAATGTCTCCCATGGGTGTGGGACCACACATAAAGACTCACATGGTATGGGTCTCATACCCATGTAAGACATTTGGTAGAACATTTGGGGTTCCTAACATTTTTTCTAGCTTTAAATGAGTTAAACATGGTGCACTGAAAATGCGAAGAGCAACAACTACAAATAAATAAATAAATAAAACAATCAAATAGCTTCAAACCATTCAAATTCACCCATAAGCAAAATAATGAAACCAACCTTTGAATCGATTTAATTTGCTCATGGGAATCAACCAACCCATCGCCAACAAAAAAAAAAAAAGAGATTAAAAAAAAAATTTGATTCCCAGTAGAAGCCATCGAAACCATCACATACTGTCGAAGACACACTCACAGATTCCTGGGCAAAGACACACACACAACATCACATAATTAAAACCAAATAATATTATCAAATTTTAGGTCTAAAACTGAATCTAAATTCATTAGGTGGACTGCGACCTCTTCCTTGACACAGCTGTTTATTTCAAATCTATTATTGGGGCCTTTTACCTCATGTATTTCGAACCTTCTTGAAGAACAGTTTCGTTGTCGGCAGCGGCGAGGTAGGGCGTTGGCGTTGGTGTTGGCGTTGGCAGGACGGGACGACGATGTCTCCTCTCACTGAATCGAAGAAAGATTTTTTTTTTATAATTCGTTCACCAAAATGACGAAATAGGAGAGGTGGTCATTGGGGTCGCAATGGCGGTGGTTGTCACAAAAGGAGAGAGAGTACGTACGAAAGAGATAGGAGAAACAGAGGAAAGTTTTGAAGAGAGAGAGAGAGAGAGAGAGAGAGGTGTTTTTGGTGGTTCTGTTCAAGAAGAACAGAGAGGGAGAGAGAGATAAAGAGATAAAGTGGGGAGGAGACGTGGGTAGGTGGGAAGGCTAAGTGAGAGAAGTGTTTGGGTGAAAATCATCTATTGATTTGAACCATTGATATAAATTTAGCATTCATCTCAGCTACTATAACCAAATGTATCTCTGATACATTTTAGACATTTTCAAAAACCCTTCTGTCCTGTTATATAGACTAGTGTATGCTCGTGCCTAAAGGCATGATGAAAATAAATTTGAGATTAAAATACAATTAAATGTAATTTAACTAACTTGTTGCAAAAAAAAAAAAAAATTGAGGTCAAAAAATATTAATAGATGGTCCGTTTGGTTTGAATTTTCAAATGAATTTTATAATTATATTTTTGAAAAGAGTTTGTCAAACTTGAAATTTTGATTTCGTTTGGGAAGTGAATTGAGTTTTTAGCTATTTTAATTTGGACTAAAAAGTATCGCTTAAGATGGACTTTTTGATTTTTTAAACTTTTGTGAGAGAAAAATTGAAAATAATTATAATTTGGATGTGACATTTTATCTTATTAATTTTTAGTCTATTTTGTCATTTTGTGATTATTTTAGTCCCAGCCTATGATGTCAAACAAAGCCAATTTGATTGTATATTTCGAAAATAATTTTTACAAATTTAAAATTCAAAACATATTTAGTTTTGGTGTGTGCCACACCCCGAGTGGTCCGCGTGGGACAGAACCACTTTTGTGTGTCCATAGTGAATAAATATGTGTATTGGTAGATGTATATATCTAATAAAAATTGACATTTTTTTATTTTTTTGACTTTTTTTTTTATAATAAAAAATGTGATAAATAATGTGACCTAAAATGAGTTAAAAGTTGAAAAGTGACTTTTAACCCATTTCCCAAAATAGGTTAAAAAATTTGTAAACTAAAAAAAATTTCCAACCGCCATACTCACAAGCATCAAAAAAATTCCACCAACATTCGGCACAAGTATCAAAAAAATTTCCACAAACAAATCTAGTACCAGCCAGCACACAAAGGGCTATTTTGGAAAGATGATTAAAAATCATCCTCCAGCTTTTAATTTATTTTAGGTCACATTTTTCAAAATAAGACAAAAAAAAAATCAAAAAGTTAGTTTTTAAACAACCCAAAGCAAATGCAATGCCCTTTGCCTCCGAAATATTTTCTTTGATTTTTAATCTATTTAAAAAAATGAGCTAATGTTAAGGCTTTTGACAGATAGCACTCAAATTAAAATTATTGAGTCAGACTTATTAAGATCAAATTCATAATCATTTTCATTCAAATTAATTAGCTTCTCAAATATAATTATTTTAATCTATTAAAATAATTAAAAATTAAAATAATTCCGTTTGACGTTATTATTATTATTATTATTTTGAGAGAAAATAATTAGAAAAATGTTATGGATTACTTATGTTCTTAATTATTGAATCTGTCTCATATATCAAGAAGAAAGGAGATAAATGAATCACATATATCAAGAAGAGAGATAAATGAATCACAATTCTGTAGGACTCTTTACATCTATCCACTTACTCTTTCATTTTGACTCTCTCTATCTACTGTCTCCCACTCATTCTCTCTTTCCATCTCCCCACTCATTCTCTTTCTACCTATTATCTCTATTCTCTCCTCTCTTCCCTCTACCTAGTATCTCTCCCTCTAACGTCTCTAATTATTCTGTCTCTCCAAACCCTTTATTTCCTTTGTTCATTCTTTTGTTAAATAGATTTTTTTTTTCTTCACTCTATTTTCTATCAAATTTGTGATTTGATTTTGTTAAATCATAGGAAATCAATGCTAATTTTAAAAATTAGCACCCATTTCCCATTAAAGAATCAAGCTCATTTCATAAATCAAATTAAAAATAAAAATTCATTTCTGAAAATCAAAATCCATTTAAAAAATAAAACCCATTCATGAAAATCCATAAACATATATACACATTTATTGAGTAAAACCCAAAACCTTATAAAAAAATTAAATCCATTTGAGTTTCTTAATGTTAATATTAAATTAGATAAATCACATTTTAATCCAAAATGATAACATATATACTCATTTAAAAACATAATGCAGTGTTCTTGTGGCGTTTGTAGAGAAGTTTGACTTGCTCTTTGATCACTTCTTCAGCTTGAGGACATGTATCTTTGAAGAAGTTGTTGGATAATCTTCACTATATTCAAAGAATTAAAGAAATGAGAGAAATTGTTTGATTATAAAAATCAAAACAGCATATAACATAAAATAAAACAATAGATTCTTATTTTGTTACAAAACAAAATAAGAATCTAATAAAAATAAATAAAACAGAAAGTAAATTAATTACTTATCTTATTTAGTTGCCCAACAAATTTTTGATCAAGTCTAGTGTTTAACACTGTGTCCTTAAAGACAGATTCGTCCTCTCCATAGTGCTTTCAGATTGTGGACATCTATCTCTCAGGATAAAATGATCAACAATGAATAGTAGTAGCACTACAAACTATTCACACAACGAACACACTTTGTGTTTACACTCTTCGCACAACTCTTTCTCACAAGAAAAATTAATGTAGGAAAATGCAGAGAGTAATAGCAGAGGCAAGAACGAATTTTCTGAATGCAAAATCCAAATGAGGGTCTACCTATTTATAGGAGAAATTGTGGTTGTTTAGATACAACAGGTATGGTATCTATTCGGACAATGTTGAACAGATAGAAAATCTATTCAGTTTTGAACTCAACAGGTATGAACCTGTTTGATTTGAATTTAAACAGATATGGGTTTGAACTTGAACCTGTTCGGATAGGTATGCATCTGTATAGAAGGTTTGAAGAGGTGCAAGCAAAATTTGAATTTTTCTAACCAAAATTTGAAATTAAAACTGGACAGATTTTATTTTATCAAAAAATAAAATTAAATTCAAATGTTTTTGGCCCAAAAAGATAAGTATTAAGCCAAACAAGCCCAACCTCACCTCACACCACGCACCCACACCCAAGCCCAGCCTACCTCGCCCGACCGACCGAACGTACGGACGGCGGTCGCGACGCGCGTGCATGTTTATTTTGGATCCAATGGGTCTAGCCCACTTTGCCCATAAACTCCCCCTCTACAAAACTTGAGTGCTCCTTGGGGCCTACCCCAAGTTCCAAACCTAAGCCTTATAAACCCACACAAAGTTTGCCCACCAAACCAATGTGGGACAACCCTTAACTCAAACCTTTATGGAAATTTTACCAAAACATCATTTCCATGGAGCTCACTTTGGCTTTACTTTCCCATTCACCCGATAATGGTTTTGAGCAACCAAATATACTAGGTGAATCACAATACGACATAGAACGCGTTACTACTTAGACCCGCCAACTTTGGTGTATGGGTCCCACCTAAAAATTAGACCAAAGTTAAGGAAAAAACGTTTTTTCCAAAACCATTTCTTACAATCCCCTACATGAATGGAATTCGATGACAACGAAAACGCAACAATGTGCAGAATTTGTCGAAATAGTATAAATCAAAAATATCTTGCGTCAGGATAAGTAGCTTTCGGCCTTGAACCTTCCCTCGTGATAACTTATTGGACTTACTAGCTAACCAATGGACGTGATGCCTTGAATTGTTCAGCCGTTTGTGTAATCCAAGACAATAGATTTCACACAAAATATCTTCTAACACATCGTGGTTCTTACGGTTGTGTTCATTTTGGTCTTGAATAATCTTGGTTGTTCATGAATGCTTCTAGAGAATTTAGCCTCTTCATTCTCATAGAACCAGCCTCAATTCAACACTCATATAGGTGATTCTTATTGTAAGTATCTCTTATACTCGTCTTGATTTTTATGCCTAAATCAAGATATAAATAATCATGAAAAACAAAGCTTATCCTTAAACCCTTGCATACAACACATGTTGCAAATATCACTCTCACTATAGGAATGGGTAGAGAATTTTAATCCCTTGGTGATTTTTGGCGAGCCACACATAACTTAGTTGTCCTTTTGAACTTAGTTCTTGGGATCTCCAATCATTTAAGTAAGGTTACCTTTATGATGACTCTTATGTAATGGGCTTTAATCCCATCCCCTTTGATGAACTATACACTTGCTCTTTTGTCAAACTTTTTGTTAACGGATCCGCAATATTCTTTTTAGATTTTATATAATCTATTGAGATTATTCCATTTGAGAGCAATTACCTTACGGTATTATGTCAACGACGAATATGTCGTGACTTACCATTGTACATATGACTCCGTGCCTTACCTATTGCAGATTAACTATCACAATGAATACAAATAGCTAGCACAGGTTTTGGCCATAATGGAATGTCTTCTAAGAAGTGGCGAAGCCATTTTACTTCTTCTCCTGCTTTGTCTAAGGCAATGAACTCAGATTCCATTATGGATCATGCGATGCATGTTTGTTTCATGGATTTCCAAGAAATAGCAGCGCTTTCAAGAGTGAAGACATATCCACTAGTGGATTTTGAATCTTTAGTATCCGATATCCAATTTGCATCACAATAGTCTTTGAGTACTGCTGGATACCAAGTAAAGTTTAAGCCATGATCACAGGTAAATCTTAGATATCTAAGAACCCGAATGATCATTTTCCAATGGTCTTCTCCGGGGTTACTAGTGTACCTACTCAATTTACTGACAACATAAGCTATATCAGGACGAGTGCAATTCATTAGGTACATTAGGCTTCCAATGATTTGGAATATTTTAGCTGAGACACTGCATCACCTTTATTTTTTGATAAATAAAGACTAATGTCTACAGGTGTTCTAGCTATGTTCATATTATCCTTGATATATTTACTAGAAATTTTCTCAATATAATGAGATTGAGATAATGCATACCCATCAGATGTTTTAGTAATTTTCATTCCTAATATAACATTTGCGACCCCCATATCTTTCATATAAAATCTTTTGTTTAGCATTTGTTTAGTTGATTTGATCATGTTTTGATTGCTTCCAATGATAAGCATGTCATCCACATAAAGACAAACGATGACATAACCTTTGTTAGTGTTTTTAACATAGACGCACTTGTCACATTCGTTTATCTTAAACCCATTAGTAAGCATGACATGATCAATTCTTTCATGCCATTGCTTAAGAGCTTGTTTTAATCTATAAAGAGATTTTGAAAGCCGACAAAGTTTCATTTCTTGCCTTAGCACTATAACCCTTTTAGGTTGCTCCATATAGATCTCTTTATTTAGATCATCGTTTAAGAAAGCTGTCTTAACATCCATTTGATGTATTTCTAAATTATACAATGCTGCTATAGCAATAAGCATGTGGATGAATGTTATTTTTGTCACAGGGGAATATGTGTCAAAATAATCTAAACCTTCCTTTTGTTTATAACCTTTTACCATAAGTCTTGCTTCACTAATATGAATAAAAAAATAAATGAGTATAACAAACAAAAATTCTTTTTAGTCTTGGAATAAAATATTATATATCAAGAAGTTTGAACCAAGTGGAAGAGCACCAATTCCCAAGTATGATTGTTTCATAGGATTTAATTTCATTATTAACGCCTCTTCTACAAAGGTGCTTCAGGACCTGTCATTGCTTCCTTAAAGCTTTGACGTTCCATTTTCTAACAGCGTACGCCAAGAAAATCTTAGACCAAAGGATTTTATTGCTTGCTCTCTTATTTCGTCTTGGTTCATCAATCAATTAATCCTGCTTGGTCGAGACTATTACTAGTCTCTATGTTTGATTGTCATATCTCTTTACTTTGTGTATTCAAAATGTTATTATATGAACTTAATTCTTGTCCTTTCTTGTAAGAAAACATTTCAAAAAACACAGGCATTCATGACTTTTATATAGTGTTACATTATTATAATATTTCTGTTTTATAAGTCAGAAATCATATGCACTACTATTTTGAGCATAATCATAACACACAACATCTTTTTCCACTGATTTTTTTGTTATCCTATTCTTAGTCTGTTCTTGGAACAGGAACTTCTACCGCTTTGCCCAAAACACCCCTACACTTTTAAGTAATTTCGTTTGGAAAATGATGATCTTGTGTGGCCACATTCAGTAAGCGAGTGCTGTTTAGTTTTCTTGTGAGGATTCTGTCTTAACAATAAAACTAGCATACAATATTGCTCCCCCCATAAGTTCTGCCTGTAACGTCCTTGAACTTAGTAACATGGCATTCATCATTCTTAAGGGTTCTATCTATCCTTTCAGCAATTCCATGTGCTGTGGAGAATAGGGTGTTGTAGTTTGCGTGAATAATGTCATGTTGTGCCACAAAATTCATTTAAAGGTGCATCATATCACCAGACGCGTCTGTATCACCTCTAAACAATTTTAATGCGTTTTACCAAATGATTCTTCAACTTCAGTTTGTAGAGTTTAAACATTTCAATAGGCGCTCATCTTTACTTGCTGAAATAAAATATTACATAACAATATTCTTGCTGCAATTAGTCGATAAATGTTATAAAATACTTTTTGCCTCATCTAGTTGAAACAAAATTTTAAATCACACACTGTAGTATGAATTAATTACTAGAGGTTGTGGTTTTTCTTGTAATAAACTTGATAAAGGAGCCTTAGTTAGTTCTCGTTCTACACAAATCTTCACATTGTGATTAGGATCAATTTCAAACGCCTTGGTATATAATCCAGAATCAATTAATCTAACGCAAAGCAGTCAAAAAATTTACATGTCCTAATCTACCATGCCATAAATTTTGACTCAAGAATATGAAGCCAAAGATGTGTTATTCTGATTAATAGAAAGTTTTTTGTTTACAACATCATTTACATTTCAACTTGAAGAGATCATCACTCATGTGTCCCTACCAATTAATATCAATACCACTTCTGTTTAATCGACAAAATTATTAGACTCAAAATACAAGCGCTAAAACCATTGTTTACTTAACAAAGAGCCATAAACTAAATCTTTCAGCATGCTCTAGTACATGCAGCACGTTGTGAGTGGCCAGCTTTCCTTCTCCGATGAATCTTCTTGGAAGATTAGTTCCCTTGGCCACTTATACACAGAAGTAGATGAATTTTCCATGCAAAGTTGTCCTCCTCCATTTGCCCAATTCTTATTGATAAAGTAGTGAAACATCTTTTTGTTCGCGCAAATATGGTCGAGTTGCTCTGTGTCAACCCACCATTCCTGGATTTCCACCAAATTAGTGCTCAGACACACAGCAGAGAGATTGATGTCACTTTACCCCGTCAGAATGATCAACATTGGCTTGATGGTAGTACTGCTTGCTTGTACTTCGCATCTGTTTAGGGATGTCGTCAGCAGTCATACTCTGATATAGGCACGATTATCCAATCTTATACGCACAGTTAATATGCATTTACCTTTAAACTTTTTATTACCATTGTTGGCGCCCTTATTTAGGACCAGTCTCTAAGCAAACTTCCTCTTTTTGTTACGTGGTATTGGGCACATGTTCAACCATATTTAGCCTTGGACTCCAAGTGGGAAAGTTTTTTTTTTGAAAACCATTTCCCCCTTTTCTTGTTTCAAAGGGCCCGTTTACGGTATCTTTCTGTAATTCTTAATTCTTACAATAAGTTATCTGAGGTCATCTCTCTTTGGCATTATGTCTTTTAAATAATTTGAAATGCTGTTCCAGTCGGTGCTAATTTTACAGTGACTATTCATGCTGAAGGTTGTCTTTAGCAGTCTTTCCAAGTCCTGCGTGCGTTAGTGGGAAAATTACCACCGACTTGGAAAGATTTCAAAAAATGTATTTAAAACATAAATGCAATAGAGAGTGACCCATAGATAGCAACTGATATTGTTAAATTAAGAATTAAGAAAGAAACCGTAAGGCTGAAAGAGGAATGTAAAAATCCCATTGAGTCCAAGGCTAATATGTTTTGAACAGTGCCCACAACCACGCTAACAAAAGAGGAAGTTTTGCTAGAGATGGTCCTAAATAAGGCGACAACAATGTAATAAAAATTTAAAGGTAAACTGCTATAACTGTTTAGGTAAGATGGATATCGATGCCTCTGATTGGGCTGACACCCTAAAAAGGGATTCGCGGAAGTACAAGCAAGAAGACTAACCAATCAAGCCAATGTTTGAAACATCTCTCGGACGGCCGTAACATGACATCAATCCTCTTTCTTCTGCTCCAAGGGTGTACGGTCTGAGACTAATCTGTGTTGGAAATCCGCCAAGGATATGGTGGGGTTGACACAGGAGCAACTCGACATATTTGCGGCGAACAAAAGATGTTTTCACTATTTCTTAAATATAAAATAAGATTCAAATGGGGAGCCAACTATTTCATGGAAAATCTCATCTACTTCTGTTGTACCTGGCCAAGGAACTAATCTTCAGAAGACATCGGAGAAGGAAACTGGCCTGCAACAACGTGCTGCATGACGTAGACATTTGAAAGATTTAGTTATGGCTCTTGTTAAGTAAAATATGGTTTTAGGCTTGTATTTGGAGTCTTGATAAATTGTTATTAACAAAGAGTGGTATGTATATTGGTAAGGGACACATGCAGTGATGATCTCTTCAAGCTTGAATGTAATGATGTAGTGTAACAAAACTTTCTATTAATAAGAATAAACAGCATCTTTTGCTTTATTCTTGAGTCAAAATTATTGCATGGTAGATTAGCGACATGTAAATTTGCATGCTTGCGTAGATTAATTTGATTTGGATTAATCACCAAAGTTTGAAATTTGATCCTAATCACAAAATGTGAGGATTTGGTAGAAGGAAACTAACTAAGGCTCCATTTAAATCAGTTAAAAGGGAAAAAACAAACCTCTAGAATTAATGCATACTAACGTGGTTGCTGATATTAATAATTTGTTCAAACTAGATAGGCAAAAAGTTATTTGATAACATTATCGATAATTGCACAAGATATTGTTTGATTGTATTATTACAAGTAAAGAGAAGCCTTTTGGAAATGTTTAAACTCTACAAAACTTGAAGTTGAAAATCAATTTGGTTAAACCATTTAAAATGTTTAGAGTGATAAGGGTGGTGAATATGATGCACCTTTAAATGAATTTTGTGCCCAACATGACATTATTCACCAAACTACAACACCCTGATTCTCCACAAGCAAAATGGGATATGCTGAAAGAAGAATAGGAACCCTTAGAAGAAATGATGAATGCCATGACTAAGTTCAGGCTTACCAGCCAGAAACTTTATGGGGAAGCAATATTGCTATGCCCTATGTTATATTGTTAAACAGAATACCTCAACAAAGAAAACGAACAGCCATCCTTATGAATTGTGGAAAATCGATCATGTTTCAACCAAATACTTAAAAAGTTGTAGGGGGTTTGGCAACGTATGAAGTTCCGTTCAAAAAAGACTAAGAATAGGATAAAAAAAATAGTGGATTGTGTGTTAGTTGATTATGCTCAAAATAGTAGTGCATATCGTTTCTGACTTATAAATCAGAAATACCTGGATATACATGTGAACACTATTATAAAGTCAAGGAATGCTGTGTTTTTTGAACATATTTTTCCTTACACGAAAAGGACAAGAATTAAGTTCACATAAAAGAACTTATGATTATACCACAAAGTCAGAGACTAATGACAATCAAACATAAGAGATTAGTAATAGTCTCGACCAACAGGATTTAATTTGATGATGAACAAGACGAAGTAAGAGAGCAAAGAACATCAAATCCTTTTGTGCTAGATTTTCTGACGTACCTGTTAGAAAATGAACTCAAAGCTTAAGGAAGCAATGACAGGTCCTGAAGCACCTTTGTAGAAAGAGGCTGTTAATAATGAAATTAAATCCATATAAAATCATTCTTCTCGGGAATTGGTGTAAGTCTTCCACTTGTTCTAAACCTTGGGATATAAATAGCTATTCAAGACTAAAATGAAAGCAAATAGTTCAATAGACAAGTATAAAGCAAGACCTTTGTATGGAAAGGTTATAAACAAAAGGAAGGTTTAGACTATTTTGTGACACAATTCCCTGTGACAAGAATAACATTCATCCACATGCTTATTGCCTATAGCAGCATTGTATAAATTTAGAAATACATCAAATGGATGTTAAGACAACTTTCTAAACGATGATCAAAAAGAGGATCTATATGGAGCAACCTAAAGGGGTTATAGTGCAAGGCAAGAATATGAAACTTTGTCGGCTTTCAAAATCTCTTTATGATTAAAACATGCTCCTAAGCAATGGCATGAAAGAATTGATCATGCCATGCTTACTAATGGGTTTAAGATAAACGAATGTGACAAGTGCGTCTTATGTAAAAACACTAACAAGGTTATGTCATCGTTTGTCTTTATGTGGATGACATGCTCTATCATTGGAAGCAATCAAAACATTAGTCAAATTCACAACTAAACAAATGTCTAAACAAAGATTTTATATGAAAGATATAGTGGGGGCGGCCAATGTATATTAGGAATGAAAATTACTTAAAGCATCTGATGCGGTAATGCATTATCTCAATCTCATTATATTGAGAAAATTTCTAGTAAATATATCAAGGATAATATGAACATAGCTAGAACACCTGTAGACATTAGTCTTTATTTATCAAAAAAATAAAGGTGATGCCAGTGTCTCAGCTAAAATATTCCAAATCATTGAGGAAGCCTAATGCTACCTAATGAATTTGCACTCGTCCTGATAGTAGCTTATCGTTGTCAGTAAATTGAGTAGGTACACTAGTAACCCGGAGAAGACCATTGAAAATGATCATTCGGGTTCTTAGATATCTAAGATTTACCTGTGATCATGGCTTAAACTTTACTTGGTATCCAGCTAGTACTCAAAGACTATTGTGATGCCAAATTGGATATCGGATACTAAAGATTCAAAATCCACTAGTGGATATGTCTTCACTCTGAAAGCGCTGCTATTTCTTGGAAATCATGAAACAAACATGCATCGCATGATCCATAATGGAATCTGAGTTCATTGCCTTAGACAAAGCAGGAGAAGAAGAAATGGCTTCGCCACTTCTAGAAGACATTCCATTATGGCCAAAATCTGTGCTAGCTATTTGTATTCATGTGATAGTTAATCTGCAATAGTAAGCACGGAGTCATATGTACAACATGGTAAGTCACGACATATTCGTCGTTGACATCTAATACCGTAAGTAATTGCTCTCAAATGAATAACTCAATAGATATATTAAAACTCTAAAAAGAATATTGCGGATCCGTTAACAAAAAAGTTTGACAAAAGAGCCAAGTGTATAGTTCATCGAAGGGGATGGGATTAAAGCCCATTACATAAGAAGTCATCATAAAAGTAACCCTACTAAATGACTGGAGATCCCAAGAACTAAGTTCAAAGGGACAACTAAGTTAGTGTGTGGCTCGCCAAAAATCACCAAGGATTAAAATTCTCTACCCATTCCATATAGTGAGAGTGAATTTGCAAACGATGTGTGTATGCAAGGGTTTAAGATAAGCTTTTGTTTTTCATGATATTTATATCTGATTTAGGCATAAAAATCAAGACGAGTATAAGAGCTACTTACAATAAAAATCACCTATATGAGTGTTGAATGAGGCTGGTTCTATGAGAATGAAGAGGCTAAATTCTCTAGAAGTATTCATGAACAACCAAGACTATCAAGACCAAAATGAACACAACCGTAAGAACCACGATGTGTCAGAAGATATTTTGTGTGAAATCTATTGTCTTGGATTACACAAACGGTTGAACAATTCAAGGCACACATCCATTGGTAGCTAGTAAGTCCAATAGGTTATTACAAGGGAAGGTTCAAGGCGCAAAGCTACTTATCCTACGCAAGATAATTTTTGATTTATACTATTTCGACAAATTCTGCACATTGTTTGCATTTCCGTTGCATGTCTAATTCCATTCATGTTAGGGGATTGTAAGAAATGGTTTTGGAAAAAACATTATTTTCCTAACTTTGCGTCTAATTATGGTGGGACCCATACACCAAAGTTGGCGGGTCTAAGTAGTAACGCGTTCTATGTCGCTATTGTGTTATCACCTAGTATATTGTGTGTCGCTCAAAACCATTATCGGTGTGAATGAAAAGTAAAGCCAAAGTGAGCTCCATGGAAATGATGCTTTTGGTAAAATTTCCATAAAGGTTTGAGTTAAGGGTTGTCCCACATTGTTTGGTGGGCAAACTTTGTGTAGGTTTATAAGGCTTAGGTTTGAACTTGTTGGTGAGCGCCCAAGGAGCACTCAAGTTTTGTAGAGGGAGTTTATGGACAAAGTGGGCTAGACCCATTGGATCCAATAAAAACATGCACACGCGTCGCGACCGCCATCCGTACGTTCGGTCGGTCGGGCGAGGTTAGGCTGGGCTTGGGTGTGCGTGCGCTGGTGTGAGGTGAGGTTGGGCTTGTTTGGCTTAATACTTATCTTTTTTTGGCCAAAAACATTTGAATTTAATTTTATTTTTTGATAAAATAAAATTTGTCCAGTTTTAATTTCAAATTTTGGTTAGAAAAATTCAAATTTTGCTTGCCACCCTCTTCAAACCTTCTATATACAGATGCATACCATCCGAAACAGGTTCAAGTTCAAACCCATATCTGTTTAAATTCAAATCAAACAGGTTCATACCTGTTGAGTTCAAAACTGGATAGATTTTCTATCTGTCAACATTGTCCGAATAGATACCATACCTGTTGTATCTAAACAAGCACAATTTCTCCTATAAATAGTAGACCTCATTGGATTTTGCATTCAGAAAATTCGTTCTTGCCTCTGCTATTTACTTCTCGCATTTTCCTACATTAATTTTCTTGTGAGAAAGAGTGTAAACACAAAGTGTGGTTGTTGTGGAATAGTTTGTAGTGTTACTTACTAATTCATTGTTGATCATTTTATCCTGAGAGATAGATGTCCACAATCTGAAAGCACTATGGAGAGGACGAATCTGTCTTTAAGGACACAGTGTTAAACACTAGACTTGATCAAAAATTTGTTGGGCAACCTAAATAAGGTAAGTAATTAATTTACTTTCTGTTTTATTATTTTATGGATTCTATTTTGTTTTTGTAACAAAATAAGAATCTATTGTTTATTTTATGTTATATGCTGTTTTTGATTTTTATAATCAAACAGTTTCTCTCATTCTTTAATTCTTCGAATACAGTGAAGATTATCCAACAACTTCTTCAAAGATACATGTCCTCAAGCTGAAGAAGTGATCAGAGAGCAAGTCAAACTTCTCTACAAACGCCACAAAAAACACTGCATTATGTTTTTAAATGAGTATATATGTTATCATATTTGGATTAAAATGTGATTTATCTAATTTAATATTAACATTAAGAAACTCAAATGGATTAATTTTTTTATAAGGTTTTGGGTTTTACCAATAAATGTGTATATATGTTATGGATTTTCATGAATGGTTTTATTTTTTAATGGATTTTGATTTTCAGAAATGAATTTTTATTTTTAATTTGATTTATGAAATGAGCTTGATTCTTTAATGGAAATGGGGTGCTAATTTTTAAAATTAGCATTGATTTCCTATGATTTAACAAAATCAAATCACAAATTTGATAGAAAATAAAGTGAAGAAAAAAAATTCTATTTAAACAAAAGAATGAAACAAGAAAATAAAAGGTTTGGAGATACAGAATAATTAGAGACGTTAGAGGAGAGATACTAGTAGAGGGAAGAGAGGAGAGAATAGAGATAATAGGAGAGAGAGAATGAGTAGGGAAGATGGAAAGAGAGAAATGAGTGGCAGACAGTAGATAGAGAGAGTCAAAATGAAAGAGTGAGTGGATAGATGTAAAGAGTCCTACAGAATTGTGATTCATTTATCTCTCTTCTTGATATATGTGATTCATTTATCTCCCTTCTTCTTGATACATGAGACAGATTCAATAATGAGAACATAAGTAATCCATAACATTTTTCTAATTATTTTCTCTCAAAATAATAATAATAATAATAAAGTCAAACGGAATTATTTTAATTTTTAATTATTTTAATAGATTAAAAATAATTATATTTGAGAAGATAATTAATTTGAATAAAAATGATTATGAATTTGATCTTAATAAGTCTGACTCAATAATTTAATTGATGCAATCTGTCAAACCTAACATTAGCACATTTTTTTAAATAGATTAAAAATCAAAGAAAATATTTTGGAGGCAAAGGCATTGCATTTGCTTTGGGTTGTTTAAAAACTAACTTATGATTTTTTTTTTTTTGTCTTTTTTGAAAAATGTGACCTAAAATAAATTAAAAGCTGGAGGATGATTTTTAATCATCTTTCCAAAATAGCCCTTTGTTTGCTGGCTGGTACTAGATTTGTGTTGAATTTTTTTGATACTTGTGCCGAATGTTGGTGAATTTTTTTGATGCTTGTGAGCTATGGGCGGTTGGAAATTTTTTTAGTTTACAAATTTTTTTAACCTATTTTGGGAAATGGTTAAAAGTCACTTTTCAACTTTTAAACTCATTTTAGGTCACATTATTTATCACATTTTTATTATAAAAAAAGTCAAAAAATAAAAAAATGTCAAATTTTATATTATATATATACATCTACCAATACACATATTTATTCACCATGGACACACAAAAGTGGTTCTGTCCATGCGGACCACTCAGGGGGGTGTGGCACACACCAAAAACTAAATATGTTTTTGAATTTTAAATTTGTAAAAATTATTTTCGAAAATATACAATCAAATTGGCGTTTGTTTGACATCATAGGCTGGGACTAAAAATAAATCACAAAATGACAAAAATAGACTAAAAATTAATAAAGACAAAATGTCACATTAAATTATAATTATTTTCAATTTTTCTCTCACAAAAGTTTAAAAAAATCAAAAAGTCCATCTAAAGCGATACTTTTAGTCCAAATTAAAATAGCTAAAAACTCAATTCACTTCCCAAACGAAATCAAAATTTCAAGTTTGACAAACTCTTTTCAAAAAATATAAATTATAAAATTCATTTGAAAATTCAAACCAAACGGACCATCTATTTAATATTTTTTGACCTCAATTTTTTTTTTTTTGCAAACAAGTTAGTTAAATTACATTTAATTGTATTTAATCTCAAAATTTATTTCATCATGCCTTTAGGCACGAGCATACACTAGTCTATATAACAGGACAGAAGGGTTTTTGAAATGTCTAAAATGTATCAGAGATACATTTGGCCTATAGCAAGTGAGATGAATGCTAAAATTTATATGCAAGGTTCAAAATCAATAGTGATATTCTACCCAAAAATCACTCTCTCCCTTTAGCCTTCCCACCTACCCACGTCTTCCTCCCCACC
>NW_021037565.1:0-11625 GCF_004153795.1 Camellia sinensis | reverse complement strand
TTCAGGGTTTACTATTGTTCTCTACTTCCTCTTTGGATTTGGTTACCTATGTTGATTCTGATTGGGTTGGTGATGATGCTAATCGCAAGTCCACATCTGGTTTCTATATGTTTCTTGGTGATTCCCTGATCTCTTGGAAAAGCAAGAAACAAACTGTTGTTGCTCGCTCTACTACTGAAGCTGAGCACTGTGCTATGGCTCATGCTACTGCTGAGATTGTTTGGCTTCGTTGTCTCTTATCTGATTTGGGTGTCCCTCAGTCTTCTCCGACCTTTCTCTATTGTGACAACCGCAACGCTATTCAGATTGCCCACAATACTATCTTCCATGAATGGACAAAACACATTGAGATTGATTGTCACTTTGTCCGACAACATCTACAGTCTGGCTCTATCTCGATTCCTTTTGTCTCTTCATCTTTGCAATTTGCAGATTTCTTTACCAAGACTCACACTACCGCTCGGTTTCAGTTTCTTCTTAGGAAACTCTCAGTGTTTTCTGCTAAAACACCTTGAGTTTGAGTGAGGGTGTGAGAATATTCTAATCTACTATCATCAGTGTAGACACTGGTAAACTTGATCCTTAGATTAGGCTTCATCGTATCTTGGAGGCGAATTTCCTGTAACTTCCTACACATCTTTTAGTTCGTGCCAATTTTGTCTTTAGGAAAATGACTAAGTAATGCAACTTGAAACATCAATTTTCTGTTTTATATAGACAAGATCATCGTTAAGTTTTGAAGACCCAAAGATTATCAATTTAAATTCAAAACGAATTGTTCCAACAATCTAAAGACAATATTTCCATATGGCAATGTCTATTCAGAAAATGACTCAAGATTTATAAAGCTTGACCGATTTGATGGAGAAAATTTTTGACGCTGGCAAAAGAAGATGCACTTCCTGCTCTTTACTCTCAAAGTAGTCTATGTGCTGACTACTCCCTATCCAGCGAAGTAAGAAGATGAGATGGTGGAGCAAACCCGTACCAGAACCAAATGGGAGAATGACGACTATATTTGTCGAGGACGCATTCTGAATGCGCTGTCAGACTTTATGTTCGATGTGTATCAACATCTGGAAACAGTAAAGCAATTTCAAGACATATTGCAGTCAAAGTATCTCATCAAGGATGCCATCGCTAAGAAATTTCTTATTAGTAATTTTATACGTTTTACTATGATTGATACAAAGCCCACTATGGAACAATTCCATGAGATCCAACATATTCCGAGTCAGTTCCGACAAAAAAATATGAACATGGATGAATCTATTATAGTTTCATCTATAATAGAGAAACTACCATTTTCTTGGAAGAATTTTAAGATAACCTTGAAACACACAAATGAAGATCTTACTATAGAAGAATTGGCTCAACACCTTCAAATTGAAGAAGAGTCAAGACTTCTGGAAAATAAAGATAAGCAATTGACTCAAACTTGTAAGATCCACATGGTGGATGATGGCAAGAGGTTCAACAAAGGGAAGTGTAAGCGCGACCCCCAACCCAAGAAAAATGCTAAGAGGGAGAAAGGCATTTGCTAGCACTGTGGCAAGCCAGGGCACTTCAAACATGAATGCCGGTCATACAAGAATAAGTCAGAAGCATCAAATGCCAAGAACAAGGTCGTGGCTGTTGTGTCCAAGGTGAACATGCTTGAAGATGCTGACAACTAGTAGATTGACTCAAGAGCAATGAGGTACATCTACAACAACAAGAGCCTTTTCACCACTTATGAACAAGTGAGTGATGGAACAATTCTCTACGTGGGCAACTTATCAACTGATACTATCAAAGGTAAAGGGACGGTGAATCTAGAGTTCACATCTGGAAAAGTCTTAAGTCTTAGTGATGTCTATCATGTACCTGATGTCAAGAAAAACCTTATATCTGGAAGCCTACTTATAACGATTCTGATTTAGACTCGAACCATTTCTTGCTTTTGAATCCTGGAATCCACATCCATAACTATTGCTCATTTCATTTGCATCTTGTTTCTAGTGAGGTGGGTTGTTTGGGAGTTGTTATTGTGTTTGAAACAGGTTTGGAGTTAGTTTTTCAAAAGAGTTGTTGTCCAGATTTTTGCTTGTTCACTCGAACGGTCTTTCTTGCCGTTGAGTGGTCTTTGAGAACTCCCAGTATTTTTGCAGGTCTGCAAAACTTCTAAGAGTAGGGTGTTCTTAACTAGAGCGGTCTTTCTTGTGCTCAAGTGGTTTTCTTCAGTCTGCAAAACTTTTGGAAGGGGGTCATTGTGCGCTCGAGTGGTGACTTTGGTTACTCAAGCAATGTCACTTATTGTGTTTGTCGCTCGAGCAGTGTTTTGGTCGCTCGAGTAGTCTGCGAGTATTTCAGTTCAGGAAAATGGACTTTTGGATCACTTTTTCATTCCTCTCTTTCTAAACATTTCAAAACCCTATGTTCTTCACTCTATCACTCTTTCTCTCTCTCTCTCTCTCTCTCTCTCTAGTTCTTGATTTCAAGTCACACATACTCCTATTCCATTGATTTCTCCACCACGGCTCCTTAGAGAAAAAGATAGACCACGTCGAGGGCTTCATTCTAATCGGAGGAGTTATCATTTTCGCCGCCACCAAACTTCAACCCTTGCTCTCTATTGTCTTCTAGCTTTGAGGTAGGGATTTTTTTAACCTTTGGTATGATTTTTACCTTAGTTATTTGCTCATTGAAAGAATCTAGTGATTTGGGAATTTTGGGTTAAATCTAGGGTTTGAAATTTAAATGTAAAATAGGGGTTTTCAAATGGGTTCTTGAGAAAGGTTGTAGGGATGTATTTATGGTTGAGATATGTTAAAGTGGTGGATTTCTTTACTCAAAATTGATTTTTGAAAGTAAAGGGGGTTTCATTCTAAAATCATGGATTAATGGTTTGTGAAGAAAAATGAAAAATGATGTTGGGTTTTGAAAGAATGGAACGAATGTGTATATTGATGTTGATGGTGGAGTTAGATATGCGATATCACTCCATTTGAAAATGATGGGATTATATCTGTTGTTGGAATTTATCTATTAAATAAAAATATCTATTTTGGGCTATCGGTGGAGGATAACTTTAATTGTTATAGAAATTGCATGAGAATTAGGTGACTTGAAAGTAATTACCCATACATCTTGTATTAAGCATTGGTGCATATTTAAACATTGAAAATGCATTGTTTTGAGAAAAAATAGGTGAATACCTTGGTGAATCTGGTTAGGGGGTGTGGTTGTGGTTATTATGTTGGCCTGTATGTCCTTAGTGAAAGTCCAGAAACCCGCGCGGTTAGGTGCTGATCCTTCCAGTTAGTACTAGTAAAATGGCTTTGGTAGTGCTTGTATAACCTACTAGCAGACACGTACCTAGAGATTTCCAGTGTTTGTATCCATGGCCCTATTTTCTGGTATATTTTCATGAATTGATATATAATCGGGTATTGCATTGTTTTGAGATGGAAATGTGAAACGTTTGACAAATGCCATTGCATATGCATTCACTTTATGACTTCATTAAGATTCATATATTGAGTTAGAATATCTTCATTAGGCTTTAACTCACCCTACGTGGAAAACAACTTTCAGGTGCTGATGATATATCTCCACCAAGACCATAACTTTGGAGGACTTACAGCCAGGAGTTTTTATTTTTATTTTTATTTTTTTATTTGATGCAATTATTTTGTATAAGCCTTGGGGTTAAACTGTATTGAGTTGAACTCATTTTGTTGTGCTCAAGCATGGACTTGGAAAGATGTAGCCATTAGGGCATAAATTTTACTTGAATTTTTTTTCATTTCAATTCATGTATACATTTCATATGCTATAGATTCAAGATCTAGGATTTATAAATGTATAATGCATATGTCATCTTTTCTAAAATCAAGGATTATGAAGGGAATATTAATTACAATGTTATCGATAAATTGTAAGGAATACTATGAGATGGGTTTTTGTAATTATTTTGGGACGTTACACTACTTAATAAGCATGGTTTCCAATTAGTATTTGAGCCGGACAAATTTGTCCTATCTAAGGATGGGATTCTTGTTGGGAGGTTACATGTATCAAGGAATGTTCACACTTAATGTTATCAATAATACATAGGAATGGCAACGGGGTAGGGCAAGGCCGGGGATCACACTCCTCGTCTCCGATCCCTGATGGTGGAAATTCCTCGATCCCCTATGGGAACCTATCACCGCCTTCGCCCCCTCCCTTTAATGGGGATCAAGTTTCCCCAACCTCGAAAATTCCCCGGCAAAAAAAAAAAATCAGCTCTAGAAAATATGAGAATTCATCAACAACAACAACATCAACATCAACAATAACAATGTCACTGTTCATCATCATCAACAATAACAATAACACACCCACACAAATCTGAGCTCAAATCAAAAAAACATCTTCATCATTTTCATCAACAACAGATCTTCATTAACAACATCTTCATCTTTATCATTTTCTAGATTTAAGAACAAAACAAAAAAGAGAGAGAAAGTAACTAGAGATGAGGAGATACCGTGAGAGAGAGAGGAGGAGATACCATGAGAGGAAGAGGAGGAGTCGTCGCCAGTGAGAGAGAGAGGAGGAGTTGCCGTTGTGACGCTGTGAGGGAGAAGTGACGCCAGTGAGAAAGAGAGGAGGAGCCGTCGTCAACGCCGAGAGAGAGGAGCAGCGGTAAGGGAGCAGAGAGAGGAGCGGTGGTCGTGTGTGAGAGACTCCGCCGACGCCGAGATCAAGAGAGAGAGGAACGGCGGTGAGGGAGGAGCAACGGTGAGGGAGTAGAGAAAGAAGCGATAGTCGTGTGTGAGAGAGAAAGAGATGCGATAGAAAGAGAGAGGAGCGTGGTTGTGTTTGTGTGTGAGTTAACCAAACCCTAAACACACATATATAAATCGGGGACTAAACGGCGGCGGGGTCGAGGCTGGGCTAGAAAACGTATCACCGTCCTCGGCCCGAATATCATCGGGGATTTATTTTTAAATACTATTCCCGGCCTGTCAGGAGTATTTTTCGGGAAAAAACTGCTCAATTTGAGATCGGGAGGTCAGGTCCCTGTTGGGACGAGTTCAAATTGCCTTACCTAATAATAGATCTGTTTCTACTTATATTGTTGATTCTCTTTCTTTATGGTATGCTTGTTTAGGTCATGTTAATACTAGGAAAATGCATGATATGGTTAATTTAGATTTAATTCCTAAGTATGACATTGACATGTTTGGAAAATGTAATTTTTGTGTGCAATCTAAAATTACTCGCATTCCTTTTCCTAAAGTAGATAGAACCACATCTTTACTTGAACTTATGCATAGTGACATATGTAACATGCATAGTATCCCCACTAGAGGGGGTAAGAAATATTTTGTAACATTCATTGATGATTTTTCTAAGTATTGTCATAGCTATTTTTTGCATTCAAAAGATGAAGTGCTTGATAAATTCAAGATTTTTAAAACAAAAGTAGAAAATTAGTGTAATATGAAAATAAAAAGACTTAGGTCTGACAAAGGTGGTGGATACCATTTTCCAGAATATTGTGAAAAATGTTGGTATTATTCATGAGAAGTCTGCACCCTATACACCACAGTAAAATAGAGTAGTTGAAAAAAAGAATAGGACATTAACAGAAATGATTAATGCTATGTTTTTTAATTCCAATTTAAGTTCTGATTTTTGAGGTGAAACCTTGTTCACTGTCTATCACATACTCAATAGAATTCCTCTCAAAGAAAGAAATGTTATTCCTTATGAACTTTGGAAAAACAAAAAACCTAATCTAGGTTACTTGAAAATTTAGGGCTGTAGAGCAATAATCAGATTACCTGAACTTAAATGAAGAAATTAGGTGAAAAAGATATTTTTTGGATATGCTATTCATAACAAAGCATATAGGTTTCTAGTAATAGTACCCAATGGTTCAGTAAAAATAAATACCATTATTGAATGACATGATGTGGTATTTTATGAGACTTGTTCCACAACCATTCCAATGTTGGATTCTAATCAAGGAAATTAATCAACTCCTTTGATGTCTATAGAGGAAAATGAACTAAATAAACTCATTGAGTCTAATGAACCTAATGAGCTTGTTGAGCCAAGGACGAGTAAGAGGGCAATTACTGAAAAGTCTTTTATCCTTGACTTCATTGTTTACCTAGTAGAAGGGGATGCTCATTCTAAACAAAAATGCTTTCTTTAAATGTGGATTCAAATCCATCAACCCATGAGGAAGATATGAAGTCTCAAGATGTTGATTTCTAGAAAGAAGCAACAACTGATGAGATGGATTCTGTCATGGGTAACAATACTTGGATACTTGCTGATTTGCTACCTAGATCCAAACCAATTGGTTGTAAATGCATTTTCAAAATGAAAATGAAAGTTGATGGCATAATTGACAAGTTTACAGCAAGATTAGTTGCTAAGGGGTTTACTCAAAAGGAGGGTATCGATTATTTTGATACATATGCTCTGGTGGACATAATCACCGAGTATTGATTGCTTTAGCCTCAACCTACAAGCTTGAAATCCATCAAATGGATGTTAAGATCGTTTTCCTAAATAGAGAGTTAGATGAGGAAATCTACATGCAACAATCGGAAGGATTTGTTGTATAGGGTCAAGAACATAAACTGTGTAAACTCGGTCAGTCAGTACATGGACTGAAACAAGCTTTAAAACAGTGGCATGATAAATTTGACAAAGTAATTGTGTCAAATGGTTTTAAGATACGTGAATCTGATAAGTGTGTGTACAGTAAGTTTACTGGTAATAGAGGTGTAATCATATGTCTGTATGTAGACGACATGCTTATTTTTGGTATTGACAATGATGTCATTGACAGTACTAAAAGTTTCTTATCATCTAGCTTTAGTATGAAATTCATGGGCTTGGCTGATGTAATTCTGGGCATTAAAATCAAATGAGAGAACAATAATTTGATTCTTACCCAGTCGCACTATATTGAGAAAATTCTTAAAAAATTTAATCAATATAATTGTATACCCATGTTTACACCTTTTGATTCAAATTTAAAATTGTATCCTAATACTAGAAAAGCTATTAATCGACTAGAATACTTAAGAGTAATAGGTAGCCTAATGTATGCCATGACTTGCACTAGACCTGATATTGCATTTGCAATGGAAAAACTTAGTAGATACACTAGTAATCCTAGTGGTGTGAATTGGCATGCTGTTAATCGAGTACTTAGATACTTGAGGAAAAGAATAGACTATGAAATATTCTATAATGGCTATCCAACAGTGCTGAAAGGACTCACGGATACTGGTTAGATAATTGACCGTGAGGATCATTCGTCTACTAGTGGTTGGATTTTTACTCTTCTTGGAGGAGCTATCTCCTGGGTTCTGCAATGCCCTGAATTTCTTGTAAAAAAACATACCAAGACCAACACAATAATATATCCAAAAAGTCATCTATCTCATTGAACTAAGAGCTAAGAGATTACAAATCATCATGTACATTCCCATAACATTCGAGATTCACATTCCAGTTCAATGAACTAAATGGTATTACAAAATATAAGCCTCTAGGGCGTACAATAATAGAAAAATAAATTTGATAGTCTTGTTACAAAATCCCAATTCCAAATAACAAAATACACATGAATCAACTCTTTCCAAAAGGAGTTATTGCTGATTCCAATCCATCAATAAGATGGTAATTCGTCAACTCTTGAAATAAAAAAGGGTTGAGCTATATGCCCAATAGGAACACATTTAACCAAGTATTTAATCCTTTGAATAAGATTATGGTATCCTTTTGGCAACACTTTACAAGGAAATTTATCTTCACATGTAATCTTTAACAGTCGTATAGATTCATAATAACCAAACAATGACAATCACTATTAATGTCATCAAGCACAACAATTAAACACTCACAACCATAGAAAGCAAGCCATGAGTCCATCTGTAAGAGTCCAATTCAAAACACCATTTTTCTTTGTTTTAAAAATCGCCCCAACATTTGTCGGCTATTATACGGCACGGAGTGGGCACCCAAAGAAAACCATTTATTTTTTCACTTTTGTCGACTATTATACGGCGAGACTGTGTAGACACCCAAAAACATTTTTCCCATATTCGTCCAGCGATAAGCCTAGACATGGCATTTGGGCACCTTTATAAACTCCCTGCGCAGGTACCAACCCAACACCACATTTCTAAAACCGACTCTTACCCGGACTCATGCACAATTAGCAATTTATTCACATTTTATTCCATCAACAAACATCCAACATTGCCAATGAATTGAATACAACACAAGATTTAAAGAAAAATAACATCCAACCTACAATTCCTTTACTATATCAACATCCACATCTTTCAATATTTATTATTCACAATATTTCATGAATCAAAGAAAATTCCCTTCAATGTGGGGTTTTCAACTCAAATTAAGAATCTAGGGTTTCACCAAATTTGGGGGTTTTCTCTTTCATCATGATATGGGTTTTAATAACATTTACATACAAGTTTTGAAAAGAGAGAGTAAAGAAATTTTAAGCAAGAGTCAAGTAAAATGGTTTATTTATGTAAAACATGGGATTAATCCAACAATACCCTCAAATTAACTCATAAGTCACAACAACACCATGAAATCTCTTTAAAACAAAGAAATACTAGGGTAAAAGTGTCCCTACCTCAAGTTGTGAAGAAGAAAACTCGAAAAATCCAAAGTCGACGAAACCACAAACTTCTCGAATCAATAGAAAGCCCTAGCCACGATATACACTCTTCTTCAAAGGACCCGGGTGAAAAGATGCTTCTGGATGAGTAGATCTAAGGATTCAGGTGGGAAAAAGTTGAGTTTATAAAGAGAGAGAGAGAGAGACTCACGATTTGAGAGGAAAGAGAAGGAGAAAATTTATGAGAGAAGAGTGCCTTGGGTCTATTTATAGTAGTAGAAAATAGCCCTAAGGTCAATGAAAAGAATAAGTCCAAAACCCCTCACAGGTTGGGCTTATTCAGACCCAAAATTCTGAAAGAAAAAACACGTAAGGGTCGACCCTTGGTGTGGTGGTGTCGACCCTTCAGTAAGAAAAGACAATGTTGGCAGCAGGCAAGGTGTCGACCCTTGGACAGGAAAGGTCGACACTAAATTCCAGCAACTAACGCCCAGATTCTGCAAAGTCAAGTGAAAACTTGGCTAACCCCTTAACGAAGGGACTGCAAGGGATTTGGTGTGGAAAACATCAAAGGGGATAGGTTTTAAGTCCACTTAACATAATCACTCCTAGTGGAAACTCGACTCAACGCTTGAAGAAATATCAAGTCTTGAGTTCAATGAGCCCAAGTACACCATATGTCGTGATTGCAAGCACTTAATTTTATTTCATTTTCATCACAAGGTTGAAGTGCTTGGTACCTGTAATATGAAAAGAAGAAGATAGTTAGCAAACTCTTAATAAGCTTACAACTGGGTTGTTAGGGTACTGTAAATTACAGGAGTACTCTCAGTATGCTTACCTATGTGAGTGTAGGAGGTGGTGCCACTTCCTATAAGTTCAAGGGTTTAACTCTAGAGCGCTAATGAAACAGGATATAGACACAAGGCCAATCCACATGTCGGTTTGTTTGAATACTTGAGGTAACCTGTATTGTGCGTGAGACACGTCTGGTTAGTCCTATAAGATCGCTAGTTCAAAGACAAGTCTACTATGCTATCTTGACTAACTTTGAAGTGTCTTCACTAAGTGAATTATTCAAATCGTAAGATATCTTCACCTATGCATAAGGCTGCCAAGTGAATTAAGAATCATCATCTTGTTTTTTGAAAATGGTGGGGGAATGTTGGGGAATTTTAAAAATGATTTTTAAAATTTATAGTTTAGTTTTTGAGTGTTTTCAAAACCTTCCTTATTTTTCTTTGGAAAGTTAGAAGTAAACTTGGGAACTTTGTCCTACATTGGAAAGAAAGGAAAACATAGAGCACTTAGTAAAGTCTTACATGAAATATTCCTTTGAATATGGAATTATGGAATGGATGCTAGTGTGCTTGCACTCACACTGCAAGGATGGTGCTTCGGACCACACGCACACACACACGCGTACGTGTGGCGTACGCAGTAAGCTACGTAGCGTTTGATGGTGTACTTTGCAGTTTGCACGGATGCATCGACGCCATGAGAGCGCTTTTCTATTTGCATCGTATAGGTTGGAGCGATGATGTGGATCCGACATAGTGTGGGTGACGTGGAATACAGTCATCTCCACATGGCAGTGATGTGGCGTCTGTTGGCAATAGGTCAACCAACTGATTGAAATTTTTTTGAAAATGGTGGGGGAATGTTGGGGAATTTTCAAAATGATTTTTAAAATTTATAGTTTAGTTTTTGAGTGTTTTCAAAACCTTCCTTATTTTTCTTTGGAAAGTTATAAGTAAACTTGGGAACTTTGTCCTACATTGGAAAGAAAGGAAAACATAGAGCACTTAGTAAAGTGTTACATGAAATATTCCTTTGAATATGGAATTATGGAATGGATGCTAATGTGCTTGCACTCACACTGCAAGGATGGTGCTTCGGACCACACGCACACACACACGCGTACGCGTGGCGTACGCAATAAGCTACGTAGCGTTTGATGGTGTACTTTGCAATTTGCACGGATGCATCGACGCCATGAGAGCGCTTTTCTATTTGCATCGTATAGGTTGGAGCGATGATGTGGATCCGACATAGTGTGGGTGACGTGGAATACAGTCATCTCCACATGGCAGTGATGTGGCGTCTGTTGGCAATAGGTCAACCAACTGATTGAAAGCTTACATGTCCAATCTGAAGCGATTTGGTCATAGCCATTGATTGAAGATGCACGTAATCGTGTGGTTGAGATGTCACCCGATCATGATTAGGTGTGATCAGTCAAGGCATCTACTCAGTGTGAGATGGATCTATATCATAGATCATCGATCTAACGGTTAGATCTGATCATATGCGATTAAGGGATATGACCATTCGATCAAGTGCATCAAGGTCTACAAATAGGCTGCAAAATTAGCCACGTCAATGATTCCAAAAAAAAAATAAAATCCTTAGAGCATTTTTGCAATTCTCTCTCTCTCTTTCTCTCTCTCTCTCTCTCTCTCTCTCTCTCGCTCTCACTCTTACTCCCTCCCTCTTGATTTAGAGTTTTAGATCAAGAGTTTCTTAAGCAAGTTTCTACTTGTCTTACCGGTAATCAAATTCTATAGACTTGATTATTCGTATCTTGGTTTTCTTGATTATATCAAGAGTATTTTGATCTACTGTCGTCAGTGCAGATGCTGGTAGACTTGATCCTTAGATCACGCTTCATTGTATCTTAGAGGCGAATTTGATGTAACCTCCTGCACACCTTTTGGTGGGTGCAAATTTTTTCTTTAGGAAAGCGACTAAGTAACGCGACTTGATGTATCAATTTTTGTTCTGCATAGACAAGATTATCACCAGGTTTTGAAAATCTGAAGATCACCAATTGAAGAATTCAAGGCGAATTGTTCCAACAAATAAGAGGGTCATGAAATTTTGAGATGGTTAAGATATCTTCTTATATAATCAGGTTTGGTGGGGATGCAAAAAGAGAATTGCTTTGACTGAAAATAACTATACCAAATCAAATCAAA
>NW_021037563.1:0-14239 GCF_004153795.1 Camellia sinensis | reverse complement strand
ACAAAGAGAGAGATAGTCCTAGAGAAGTGAAGATAGAGCTCATATTGCTTATCTTTTTGTGAAAGGTGTGGATACAGCTTATACTGGCCTTATGCTGTTGAAATGTGGGGATTAATTTGGGGTTTTTTGTTTTATACCACATATTCTTGTTTTTGAGAATGGTGATATTCAGCTTTTTAAAGATTGGCCTTATTGAATGTGAGAATAATTAGTTTTTTTTCTTTTAACATAAAACATATCCTGTGGAAAATGATGAATAGAGCTAGCTGCTTATTCGTTGAAAAAAGGGAAAATGAAAAGATAACTAGACTCAATAATGTTGTGGTAAAGGACATAATATGTGATTTATGTGATTTGTATCAGTGTTTTGATTCCAGCTATCCATTGCTAATATTTTAGTCATTGTCCCCGCAAATGGTTGGTCTTTAGTGTATTTCTACTATGGGCTGTGGTCTCACTCTTTATGGGAATATCATTTTCCAGGTGCAAGGTAGCAATGCCACCTTCCAAGGACATAGCTTGGGAGGGACTTGAGGCGGACAAGTTTGTCCGTTTTAACTTTTGTGTATTACATGTATACTTCAAGCCAAGGGCTTTATGTGTAAACGGAGTTATATATCTTTTTTGTTGTAACCAAGTGTTAACTTGGAAGCGTAAGCCCATAGGGCATTTTGTTATGAAATATTAAACATGTTAATACTTATGTAAATGGAACTCTAGATTGAATAAAAGAATGCGGTTAGTTTTATATGTTAAAACTGCACATGCATGTCTTATCTGATGGGTTTAATTGTTGTTTTTTTTTAGGGCGTTACACACAGTATACCCTAAACTAAAATGAATCAATAAGGAATCACTGCACCCATAACATTATATGAAAACTATTTTAATGTACACATTTAAAAACAAAAAAAAAAAAAAAAATCGTAATGTACACCTTTTGAGTAAAAAAAAATTAATTAAACCATAGTTTTTCCATTGTTGTCATTTTGCTTGCTGCACACTTTATACTCTTCTATGGCTTGCAAAGCAATACTCTCATAACAACTCTCATATTGCCTTAATCTCTAAATTTATACTCTATTAGTGATGAAAATGTTAGTTTTTTTGTGAAAAAAATTTCTTTTTCCTTTCACAGTTTTCAGTTTGACAACTAGTGTCGAATTATTCCATTATGTTCAAACATCAACTACCCAATTATTTCATTATATGTGGACATCAACTATTGAATTGTTTCATTATATTCAGACATCAACTGCCAAATTTTTTTTTTTTTGGGAACAAATTTGTTGAACTAATCACTTTTATTATGAAGTTAAGTTTTGTGTTAAATGTATAATTTTGGAAAACTAGTGCCGAAATCTCCAAACCAAAAACATTAAAAAAAAAATGAGGGTTTTGTGACAATGGAGTGCACAGAGATCTAGAAATGGCAAATGAAATAACAAAATGAAAAGATGCCTCATCTTCAATAATATTTTTGGATGGTTTTCAATGGTGTTTTTAATGGAGGTTCAATAGAGTCTTCAATGAAATATTTTGTCTTCACTTCAGTTCACATTGTGGTCTTGAATGGTCTTCATGTGGATTTACATTGGGTCTATAAATTTGGAAGCAAGGTCACTCAACAAGTGTGTGAAAAGGAGGGTTGAGTAATGTGTGTACAATGATTATGAGTGAATGATATAATTGTAACATTTAGTGAGTGGATTGAGAAAATTAATTAATAATCAAATTAATAAGTGTATATGTTGAGAGAATATGTATACTGAGATAATTAAATGTGTGAAAATAGAATTTTCCTACTTTAGCTAGTAGATTTTTGGCCAACAAAAATTTAACATTGAATTTATGGATCGAATGCCCTTAAAAAGAATATATATTGCACATATATTAAAATTATATTATATATAATATAATAAAAACTTAATAATATTATATATATTTTATAAAATTAATAATATATTATACACATTATATATGCAATATTATTATTTATTTATTTTTACATTTGTGGGTTGGGTAGAGTTCGGATGAAAAATACTCTCCCTTACCCAGAACTCAATTGGGTTTTTAATTTTTTTTTTCATAAAATCAATTCTACCCTATTTAATCATTCCGGAACCCATCTTATTAAAATTAAAGAGTGTCGAGAACCGATGAATGGAAATATTTTGTCATATCTACCTGAGTGCCACGTAAAAATGGAATTTTTTCTTGTGTTAGGTAATAAGCTAACGAA
Source organism: Camellia sinensis (assembly GCF_004153795.1). NCBI lineage: Eukaryota > Viridiplantae > Streptophyta > Magnoliopsida > Ericales > Theaceae > Camellia > Camellia sinensis. The sequence goes on along the minus strand of NW_021037563.1, from coordinate 11,997 downwards.
AATAAATAGAAGGTTAAAACTGAAATCAAATCAAAAAATTAAGATTTGAATAGTAGAATTAAAATCTCACACCTAATTTGTTATACAATAATAATTTAGACCACTAAAAAATACACTACTAATAGCACTAATACATTGAGAATGACAAAAAAAATAATAAAAAAATAAAAGAGTGGTGATTTATCCCACTAATTTTTGAACCACTAATAGCTCTAATGAGTTTAAAAAAAAAAAAAAAACACACACTTACATACATACTCACTCTCTCCTCCTCCTCCTGCTGCGCCAACGAACGCTATTTCTGTAAGTTTTTTCTTTTCTCTTTTTTCTTTTCCTCCATCTTCCTCCTTCTTTCTCAATCATTCTCGCCTCCTATTCATCGCATTTAAACGAAAGCATATTATCTACAAACAAACAATGTGACTTGCATTGCACTTTCGTAAATTAAGTTGTAAATTCTTGTATCCTGAGTTATTTATATATGCTTCTTGGTCATGAAATTGCTTGTTTCCATTCTTCGTGCAGTTATTTCTTTTGACGATCTGGATAATTTTGTTTCAAGTCTTTCTAATCAGATTTGTATGTATTTTGGTTGGATTTGTTGGTTAAAAAGCTTCGAATGATGTGTTCTTTGTTGTTTGGGTTAGGATTTTTGTGTGGATTTGATTGGAACAAGAGCGCATGGAGGATTAACTGAACAATGTCCTCTAAGGGTGAACATCTGACGGTCCCGCTTTCTGTGTTGCTCAATCGTGAGTTGGCCAATGAGAAGATTGAGAGGCCAGAGATTTCTCATGGTCAGGCTTGCCAAAGTAAGAAAGGGGAGGATTTCACATTTGTCAAGACGGAATGCCAACGTGTCGTTGCAGGAGATGATGTTTCTACATATTCTGTTTTCGGGTATGTTTTCATGTCTTTTATATTTATGGAAATCTTTCGTGTTTCTAAACCAATGCGGTTATGCTGCTTTGTTGCATTTAAGAGCTATGTTACCTGGAACGTGATTTGTTCTGGTACGTAGAACGAGAATGGAAACGCAGTACACCATGTGCTCTAAATTGTGGTAGGATTGTACACTTTTATTAGAATTTAAGATACTATAGTCTAGTGAATTTTTTAACAATTAGGCATCCAATAAAATGTAGGTTTTTTTTCCAAATTACTCATATCACAACACATTTTTATGAACATTATGATAAAAAATATGTTTTGTCATGTTAAAATTACATTCACCTTAGATTTTAGCTCATTATATTTGATTTTTTTTTTTTTTTTTACTCATAATGAAACCTAAAGGAAATATATTGGAACAAACTTTTGGGATCGCTTTGGATTGCCAAATTTACTGTTTTAGAATCAAATGTATCATGTTTCGGAATGTGCGTTCCAAAATGTAATTCTCTAGGGTATCAACATTTTCCGGTAACACTGTTTAAGAGTGTGATAGCAAACCTAGGAAGAAGGATTATGGTATCAATATTAGAGGTTTAGCCAATATAGAGCGAGGAGTTATTCAAGACATATTGCTTGGATTTTTGATGTTATGACAAAGTTCATCGGCTTGTTTACATTAACTGTGGAGAGAGAGAGCGAGAGATTAATGTTATTAAAGCATTAGTTTGGGGATTGGTTGTTTTTAGTGGATGGACAGGAAGTTGGTTTTAATTTGTGGTATGCATATTTAAGTTGAGCTGATTGTTGAACTTTGAAAGAAAATTTAATTTTCAAAGAAGAGGGAGTAAGGAGGAATTTTGAAACTATCTGCCATATAATCTGTTATACTTCTGTATATTTTATTTGAAACTGTAAGATATAGTTCAGCTTTATAGTTCATTTACTATCTGCCATATAATCTGTTATACTTCTGTATATTTTATTTGAAACTGTAAGATATAGTTCAGCTTTATAGTTCATTTACTATCTGCCATATAATCTGTTATACTTCTGTATATTTTATTTGAAACTGTAAGATATAGTTCAGCTTTATAGTTCATTTACTATCTGCCATATAATCTGTTATACTTCTGTATATTTTATTTGAAACTGTAAGATATAGTTCAGCTTTATAGTTCATTTACTATCTGCCATATAATCTGTTATACTTCTGTATATTTTATTTGAAACTGTAAGATATAGTTCAGCTTTATAGTTCATTTACTATCTGCCATATAATCTGTTATACTTCTGTATATTTTATTTGAAACTGTAAGATATAGTTCAGCTTTATAGTTCATTTACTATCTGCCATATAATCTGTTATACTTCTGTATATTTTATTTGAAACTGTAAGATATAGTTCAGCTTTATAGTTCATTTACTATCTGCCATATAATCTGTTATACTTCTGTATATTTTATTTGAAACTGTAAGATATAGTTCAGCTTTATAGTTCATTTACTATCTGCCATATAATCTGTTATACTTCTGTATATTTTATTTGAAACTGTAAGATATAGTTCAGCTTTATAGTTCATTTACTATCTGCCATATAATCTGTTATACTTCTGTATATTTTATTTGAAACTGTAAGATATAGTTCAGCTTTATAGTTCATTTACTATCTGCCATATAATCTGTTATACTTCTGTATATTTTATTTGAAACTGTAAGATATAGTTCAGCTTTATAGTTCATTTACTATCTGCCATATAATCTGTTATACTTCTGTATATTTTATTTGAAACTGTAAGATATAGTTCAGCTTTATAGTTCATTTACTATCTGCCATATAATCTGTTATACTTCTGTATATTTTATTTGAAACTGTAAGATATAGTTCAGCTTTATAGTTCATTTACTATCTGCCATATAATCTGTTATACTTCTGTATATTTTATTTGAAACTGTAAGATATAGTTCAGCTTTATAGTTCATTTACTATCTGCCATATAATCTGTTATACTTCTGTATATTTTATTTGAAACTGTAAGATATAGTTCAGCTTTATAGTTCATTTACTATCTGCCATATAATCTGTTATACTTCTGTATATTTTATTTGAAACTGTAAGATATAGTTCAGCTTTATAGTTCATTTACTATCTGCCATATAATCTGTTATACTTCTGTATATTTTATTTGAAACTGTAAGATATAGTTCAGCTTTATAGTTCATTTACTATCTGCCATATAATCTGTTATACTTCTGTATATTTTATTTGAAACTGTAAGATATAGTTCAGCTTTATAGTTCATTTACTATCTGCCATATAATCTGTTATACTTCTGTATATTTTATTTGAAACTGTAAGATATAGTTCAGCTTTATAGTTCATTTACTATCTGCCATATAATCTGTTATACTTCTGTATATTTTATTTGAAACTGTAAGATATAGTTCAGCTTTATAGTTCATTTACTATCTGCCATATAATCTGTTATACTTCTGTATATTTTATTTGAAACTGTAAGATATAGTTCAGCTTTATAGTTCATTTACTATCTGCCATATAATCTGTTATACTTCTGTATATTTTATTTGAAACTGTAAGATATAGTTCAGCTTTATAGTTCATTTACTATCTGCCATATAATCTGTTATACTTCTGTATATTTTATTTGAAACTGTAAGATATAGTTCAGCTTTATAGTTCATTTACTATCTGCCATATAATCTGTTATACTTCTGTATATTTTATTTGAAACTGTAAGATATAGTTCAGCTTTATAGTTCATTTACTATCTGCCATATAATCTGTTATACTTCTGTATATTTTATTTGAAACTGTAAGATATAGTTCAGCTTTATAGTTCATTTACTATCTGCCATATAATCTGTTATACTTCTGTATATTTTATTTGAAACTGTAAGATATAGTTCAGCTTTATAGTTCATTTACTATCTGCCATCAACCTGATCATTAGTCTTTATCTTTGCTTGCACATTTCATTTAATGGATGTCAATCATTGCAGATTACCCCCTTTGCAATCTTTGGAGACTGGCGTGCCATCTTTATCACTAATTCTAGTTACCTTATTTATTTCATTATTTTTTGTAGTTTTGTTTAAAATTTCCATGGTTTGCTCTACTATCTTATTTTGCAGATATTTGATGGACACAATGGGTCTGCTGCTGCTATATACTCCGAGGAGAATCTCTTGAATAATGTTTTGGCTGCTATTCCATCAGATCTCAACAGAGATGAGTGGGTTGCAGCATTGCCAAGGGCTTTGGTTGCAGGGTTTGTAAAAACTGATAAGGATTTTCAAGAGAAAGGTATGGGTTGTTTCTGTGTTAGTTCTTATCAACATGCATTCCTGATCTGGTCATATCATGGTCAAGAGAAACAGTCATGTGGGTTAAGTAACTGTTTAAAAAAAAAAAAAACAAAAAAAAAAACAAAGAAATATCAGTGCTATCATAAGTCTGACAAGGTAGTTATGACAGTGAAGTGGTCCAGAGTTTGTCCACTGTAGAATATCATGCTCATGCACTGGCAGAAATTCACATTCCTGTCAAGAGTCAAGACTTCGAGGTTTAGGAATGCGGATTCATCTATGCATGTCCTCTGAAAAGCACACTACACATGGCATGAGTAGTGCAGAGCAGAGACCCTCATGGTTGAGAAGGACTGGTGTGTAACTCAATTAGAAAGTAACTAAATTCAAACTGATGAAATAGAAATATAAATACTTCAGTGAAATGGCAGAGTATACTCACTGAAGAATATCTTGAGCATGCACCATGCACACTGCTGGAACACCCCTTAAAGTCTAGACATGTATATATATTGGATCATAATATATAAATCGTGCAAAGACATAATTTGTAGATGCATTTATAAATCTACTTTGTGAACCATAACTCATTGCTTAACTGAGCATTGTTTATTTAGGCATTGATATTCTCCGTTTACATTTTTTATACTTCATTTCACTGGTGAACTTTCAGATCAATAAAACTATATTGTTGTGGACTTTTAACATCCTTACCCATATTATACCACGACTAGAAGACTGATAATGTTGAAGAGATAAAGGGTTTGAAAGAGAGAACAGAGGCGAAGGTTCTGCAAGAAAGATGCATCGGTTTTAACATCTATGAAAATCAACTAATAACTATTTTTTTTTAGGCCAAATGGTAGGTTAAAGTTTCATATAAAAAAAAGGTTGAAATATCTACAAGAAGGAGAGGTTAAAAAGTTTGTGAAAAAATAAAAGAAAAGAAAATCAAATCAAATAGCTAAGAAGTATACTGCATTCGTGTTCCGTTTATCTCTCTAGCACTTTAAAAAGAAGAAAGGAAAAAAGGCAGAAAGAAATATTGTAGAAAAAAATCTCATATAACTGTGTGGAGACATATCTATTTCAGTAACCAATACTGCAGGAGAGCTTTTTGAAGATGAGGTTCATTAATTTTTTGGAAATAGAATTATGGAGTCATGTTCTCTGGAAAACAGTTTCGTCATTGGATTTTTAGATGGTTATCTACATAAATGAACTTTTATATTGGTCGTGCTGTATAGTCTTTTGTGTTTGTAATAATATTGCATACACCATATTTTTGATAAGTGGATTGCTTGGACTACCTTCATCTAATGTTTATTATTTGCTTTTTAAATGTAAAGCTTTATTATATAATTGGTAAAAATAACCTATATGGCCAGGAAAGTTGATCGATCTGTTCTAAATTCTAATGTGTTTGATGGGGAAACAATAACCCTAGCCCTATGAGAATGTGTAAATTGTGCACTTTCACAACTTGTAATTACATGGACTCGGGTATGAGTATTGGGTGCGGTGCGTATTTAGAGGTCGGACTCATCAAATATGAAATTTACGGGTGTGCAGATTTGGCTCATATTTTTATATTTTCAATTTATTATGTGAGATAAAATGGTATAATATGTAACATATAGCGTCAAAAAGGTGTTTTATAGCCATACACAACAAATGATACATATAAGAAGTTTTAAATACAAATATATGCGAAATGTCCAATGGAAAGTATTGGACACATATCCCACACCCTTGTTTGAGGGTTAGGAGTCCGACACGAATATTTGATTTATTTTGGATAGTCCATGTAACATAATGTGTAGGTGTCATATAAATCTTTGATTGGGCCATACACTTGTGTCATACATTTGAGTGTTATAACAGTAGAACGGATAGTCCATGTAACATAATGGATATTTTTAACTTTTTTTTTTTTTTTTAATCAATCAGTAGGAGATTACTTACAAATATAACTAGTGGGTGGTACACACAATACATATGCAATTCAAATAAGTAAAAATAAAAGAAAATAATATTATAATATGTACTTAGCTTAAGTGGTATGAGTCTTATATTAAACCTATGGTCATGGGTTCAAGCCTTACCCATCTCTTTGTGTATTTTTTTTTTTAATAAAAAATAATGCCACATGGCCTAAGGAGAGCAAAGGTTTCACTACACTAATTGAGGCTTTCACTTAATAATAGTATAGATATAGAAGATAGATAGATGATAACTGTTACATCAAACTAGAAAATTAAAGTCTAACAATATACCAAGCTCAATAACCATAACCGCGTCTAACAATACACAAAGCCCAAACTTGATAAGAAATAATCTACCTACAATTCCTAGGGGTATAACACCACAAACGATATCAAATTTCTCTCCATAAAAGTTGAAATCCGTAACTTTACTCCACAAAGTGGCGCTACATAACCATTAAGCCAAAGGCTGTGATTAGGATAAACTCTTAGCTAAGTTTCACTTTTTATAAAAAGATAATGATATATAAACAAAGTGTTTTGCAACAAGTGACCTAAGACATGCATTAAATAATACTATTAATCACCTCCACTATCATAGAAAAGAGGGAAGATTATAAATATATTTTGCTAGAGACTAAACTACCCTTCTTACCAACCCCTTCTATTTTAACATTATATACTTCTCATAATGGAGCTCTTTTCTTTTAATTTTAAAACATTTTTTTATCATAAAATTAAATACCTTTATTTTTAAATAACATTTTGTGTTTTTTTTTTTAAAAAATTTAAATACCCTCTATTTTCAATCATAATTAAATTATATGGTGCAAGAAAAATGAATCTAAAAATTGAAAAAAAAATAAAGGGCATATAATTTTTTGTATTTGTTATAAAATAAAGGACATGAAAATTAAAAAAAAATCATGAAAATTATGTCCTTTACTTTCCTTACAGCATTTACTTTTTTAAAATTTTTTTGAAGGCATTTACTCCTCTATTTTCAATCATAATTAAATTATATGGTGCAAGAAAAATGAATCTAAAAATTGAAAAAAAATAAAGGGCATATAATTTTTTGATATTTGTTATAAAAATAAAGGACATACAAAAAGTAAAAAAAAAAAATTATGTCCTTTATTTTCCTTGCACCTTATAATTTTTATTTTTTAAATTTTAGAAGGCGTTTACTTCTATGATAAAAAAATATTAATTTTTAAATTATTTTTATATGTCCTTTATTTAAAAAAAAAAAGGCATTTACTTTTATGATAAAAAAAAATGTTAAAAAAACAAACATAGTCTATTATGAGAAGTATATAATGTTAAAATAGAAGGAATTAGAGAAAAGGATAGTTTAGTCTCTAACAAAATATATTTAGTCTTTCATATTTTCTATGATAGTGGAGATAGTTAGGAGTATTTAATGTACCCTTAACAAAATTAATAAACAAAATATTTATGGGTTTGGCTTCTCTCAAGTTGACAACTTGAGAGAGTGTGTGGGCTTGGTAGGCCCATTTTGGGATTGATTTCGGTGATTTGAACCGTTTTCTTTTTAACACTCGTTGAGTAAAATATTCATGTAAAAAATCAAAATGATTGGATATCGGAAGCTATATATTTGAATTATATTTGTTTTAAAAAAATGGACGATAAATATAATTTTAAGAATAACCATCCATTTTTTTTACAATACCTATGTAATTCAAACATATAGTTACTGATGTCCAATCATCTTGATTTTTTTCATGAATATTCTACTCATTAAAGTTGCCCCAAAATTGGCCTACCAAATCCAAACAGCCAAATCCAATATTTATATAGAATGATGTAACTGTGTTTCCTTTTTTTTTTTTTTTTTGGTCATTCTTTTATAAAACACTCACCATTACCTCATAATTTTAAAATATCATTGGCATACCATTTTGAATGGATTTTTGTATAAACTTTATGTTTGTAAATTATTTTGACACCATCATATTTATTTTTTAACAATTTTAGTGGTATCAATTTACAAAAACCTCTAAAAAATTTTAATTAAAATTTTATATAATTCTAAAAAAAATTCAAAGTTGAGTGGGTTCAATTGAACTCACTATGTAGCTCCGCCCCTGGTTGCAAGTTGGTAATAACAATTGATGAGAATTCTCATTTCATTTGTCAAACAATAGGCATTTATTTAACTTGTTCCCCACAAATAAATAAATAAATAGTTCTTTAAAGTGTTGCATATTTATTGCTTTAGTTTTCTTTGTAATTACAACCGCATATTGAAAATCGATAGGAGCTCTCTCGCTCTCTCTCAAATGTATGCATGGTACTTATACACTTGGTCTCCAATCAATGCATTTAAGTCTCCAATCAATGTGATATCATTTGGTTCGTCATCATTATAAACAATTTAAAACCCAGTTCACCCCACCCATGAATAGCAAACCCACAAATCATAGCATTGCAATGGTCAATACGTTTTTCTTATGCTTCTTCAATATCCACATGCTCTATGTTGCTGCAATTTGAATACATTTCTCTGAGGGGCAACACCCAGTTTTCTACCCAAAATAAACTCATTTTCCTTAATGTGGCAATGCATTGATACCCCTTCATCAATGCATTCTAATTTCCCAATTGCATAAAAAGCAATTGATGAAGTGGTGTTGTCTGGAGACAAATTATCCCCACTTTGCAAATCACAAAAAAAGTTTCAATGCTTCCTTCCTTGCAATATCTATTTTGAATATTCCCACCCATCAAAGCAATGCAAGATATTACTTCCTTTTCAACCATTTTATCAAACAAAGCCCTAGCAATGTCAATCCTGCCTAATTCAGCATAACCATGGACCATATTGGCCCAACTAAAGAAATCTCTTTCAGGCATCTCATTAAATGAAGCATGAGTAATTACCACCCTCCCTTGTTTTCATACAACCAAGGATTATCAAATTCCAAGAAATTAAGTCTTTTTCACATATTTGCAAACAAACTTCGAAGCAATCTTAAAGCCATATTCTGATTGTGCATGCATGACTCATAGAATTATAAGAGTTCGAATTCTTCATCTCCATGGGCATAAAATTAAAACAACTTGCATGCCAAATAAATCACCCCACACTTTAAATACCCTTCAATCCATGAAGCACCGATACTACAAAATAGGTGTCGTAACTGTGTCGGACAAGTAAGGGACATGCCACGTGGCGTGTCCATTTAATTATTGGCGTGGCCATTTAATTAATTAATTTATTTATTTTTCTTCAGAGGACACAACAGGGACATGTAGGGATACACTTTGAGGGTCATATTATAATATTTGGTAACATAAGGGTTGAATTCTAAAAAAATATAGAACTCATCAAACTATCGACAACACCACACTACACAAATTTAGACACAGTTTTGAAGTTAAGAGACCGATTTCTAACTATCCTTAGATCCTAATGCAACATGGACCTCTAGACTCTGGCTAATTTAAATTTGGTTTTAGTTTTAGTTTTTTATTTTTATTAAGTTGGTTGTTTATGATTATAATATTTAGATACATGGAAAATAAAAATATATAAAAATATTTCTTTTACCATATCCTCACTATGTCCCGTGTCCATAACTGTGCTTCCTAACCATCAATCATTGTGTTAAGCATAATAGAGTGTCAATTTGGCATTCTATAAAACACTTGATGAGCAGATTCAAGGCTCCTACATCGCAAATACAAACAAATAAACAATTTTACAAAAACACATCAAACCCAATTTTGAATTTTTTCATTAACCCATGAATGTAAGTTCTTTTTGTGAGCAAACCCATTTGTTAACACACTTTCAAAACCAAAAGAAAATGAAAATTTCTCCGCAGAAACCCCACTGCCAATTTCAACGGTCTTGGATCCTAACCTTCTGGTTTATCGCAATGATGAATAGACAGAGAATTTTGCAATAGTATAAGAAGAGAGATAGCGAAGTTAGAGGGAGAAGAAAAGTGGAGAACGATGAATAGTGAGAGAGAAACATCTTTGTGAGACGCCTCTAATGGAGGGAGATGAGAAGTGTGGTGGAGAGCTTTGGTTGATTTATATAGGTAGATACAAATAAGGGTGTAATGGTCATTTTCCATTCTAGTTACTTCATTCTTTTAATATCGTTAAAATAACATGGGTATTTTATTAAATTAACCATTCCGATATAGAGTGTGGGGTAGGTAATAGTATTTTAGATAATATGTGGTGTGAAAGTGCTATTTCAACTAAATAGAGGGGGTATCTTTTAATATCATTAAAATAACATGGGTATTTTATTAAATTAACCATTCTGATATAGAGTTTGGGGTAGGTAATAGTATTTTAGATAATATGTGGTGTGAAAGTGCTATTTCAACTAAATAGAGGGGGTATCAGTGTAATTTATCCAAAAATCATTCGTGCTAATTTTGTGCGAAATTCGTTGTTCAATGACAAATGGTGGTATCTTCTCATGTAGTAATGATCCTCAGTGTAGAGACAAAACATATTCCTTTAATTGTCTGTTTGACTTCAATTAATGAGGAACACTGTTTTTCCATGCGCATAGTCATAAATTATTTTTGATATGTACTAATTACTATTTTTCCAATGGACTTCTCTTTCTTCATTCTTTGTCCTTGTTTAAAGAAAATTTTATATGAAGTATCTGTGGACTTAATTAGGTTATCTTACTAGTATACTAATTACATTGTAGATTGGTCCTTTAAGATGTTGGCCTGGTGGCTTGTGTCTTTCACGTTCTATTGGAGATTTGGATGTTGGCGAGTTCATTGTCCCTATTCCTTATGTAAAGCAAGTGAAGGTTTGTTTCTCATCTTGTTCTACACTTTATTTATTTATTTATTTATTGGTGATTTAGCAATGCAATCTCTTGCTCACTTCTGTTTCAAATCATCACAAATTGGAGTCCTAGATTACATTTGAAATCAAAAGCTAACACAAGGAATTGGTTATATTTCACTTTTTCCTCAAATGATGATGTGTAACATATGTGCACCGTGGATATTTAAGATTTGTCTTTAAGATTTGTCGTCTAATTTATCTTAATATTTTTATTTTAATTATAGCATAACTAGGAGTTTTAGTATGGTTATGATTTTAATAATATTTGTTTTCCTAACCTATTAGGATTTAGTTTCCTAGTTCGTTTAGGTTTCTTGACTTTTATAAATGTTAGGGTTTACATTGTATTATTTAGCTTTGAATAATGAGAATTTGATTGCTTTAGGCTGTGACCATTGTGTTGGGGCTGTGGCCCTCTTCTTCCTCCCCTCCTTTTCTTCTCTCTTCTCTTTCTTAAGGCATTCTACATCACATGATCACTGTGATAGAGATTTCTTGCGTAACAATTGATTTTCTTGCAATTATATAGATGGAATGCTTGGTATTCTGGCAAAGAGAATGAGGGTATATTATTCTATGGTGATAGCATGTATGTCTTTAACTTAATAATTTCATCAAGCATCTGTATGGACTGTCCTTATCACTGAATTCCATTTGTTGTGCGCTGACACAAATCTTGGTTGGATCTTTATCAAATGTTTCAATGAAGTCCTCTAGGCACGATATTAAAATGGATATTACTAGTATTTTTTTTATTGGATTTTAATTTCATAGGTAAAAGGGAACCTTGTGAAACATTCTAGTTACCAATTAAATAGTTGGATCTCGAACCTGATAAACCAAGTTGATGTCCTATTAGTTTACATGAGCATGAGTGTCACTAAATTCGCACAAAAGGCTTGTGTTGGATGATGATTAGCCTTTGCTGAGT